>BQNB010000692.1:0-103662 GCA_026074375.1 Tanacetum coccineum | reverse complement strand
ATGGTACGATCCGGTCCGGGTCGGTCCGGTCCGGGTCGGTCTTTGGTCCGGTCCGGTCCTACACGGCATAATCGTCGGGTTTTTGGTCGGACCGAGCCGGACCGGACCGAACCGGACCGAGACCGAAAGTAACGAAAACCCCGGACAGAGGACCGGACCGAAATACGTTCGGTCCGGTCCGGTCTGGTTTTCCGGTCCGGTCCGGTCTCCGGTCCCGTATGCTCACCCCTAGTTCCCAGTCATGAGACCCACCAAAACATACCAAACATCTATTTTCTACCATAAATCTTAAACTGCTACTAATAGAGAGCAACCAAACGGGCCCTTATATTAAGATTAAGATTTGTTTAGGAGAGAGAAATGTATTACTACCTCAGTCTTAAAATTATTGTCACCAGACAAAAAATACACAGTTAAAGAAAAATGCATTTATTACTGTTTTGAATTTTGCAAAAGCAAAAAAAAGACAGTTTTACCATTTGACAATTATTTAATGTTTTCATAGAGTTTTGTAAATAACAATTTTGATTAAGGGTAATATAGTAAACTTAAGCAATTCCACAACTATATCTAGTAGTGGACAATAATTTTAGGACGAACCGAAAAAGAAAGATGGACAATAATTTTGAGATAGAGGGAGTAGTTGTTAATTTGAGTAAAGGAGTATCGTTATTATAAGCATTAATTATATGTGTTAAACTCATGTGTGTGCGCATTTAATAGATGTAAACAAAGCTTTAAAACTTAGAATACTTAAAGCATCCATGATGGTAAAGCTTTCAATTGGTCTATAATTAGGGATGAGCAGCGGCACCGGAAAAACGGTACGGTACTGGCACCGCACCGATACCGACCTATTCCCGTACCGTTTTTCTATACCCGGTACGGTACCGATACCACGAAAGTTGTGTGAAAAAAAAACGGTACAATTGAATTCGGTGCGGGATCATAACGGGATTTCCCGAAAACGGTACCGGAATACAAAAAGTTGCGCATGCAGTATTATGTGTATTACTAGAACATTGGTTTGATAGAAAGCCCACATAGAAACCCTCCAAAAACCTTCTGACCTTCTGTAAACCTCTTTAACAACTATAGCACTTCAAAACTCTCTCACAAACCAAACTCAACCTGTTACATTAATTAAAATGATCTAGTTTGCATTCACACATCATCTCAATCATCATCATCATCTTAAACACATCATCATTTTACAAAAGAAAATAAAGGTAAGAACATTTTTTTTGCTTTGGTTCTGAGATTTTTTTTGCCTTTATAAGTGTACATGTTAGGTTATTATCAATATAATTAGTATATATTGTTTTTGTGTAGAATGGTGATACCGTTGTTGAGGAGACCCTAATTTTGGGTGTTCATGATCTGGAATCAGGTTCTGGAAGTGAAAGTGAACCTGAGGTTGTTGTTAAAAAAGCTCCAAAAGCAAAAAGTGGCAAAAGGAAAAGAAACAACAAAGAAGAAGAAGAATATGAGATATATGCGAAAACAATTAAGGAGAGGGCGCCGATTTGGGAACACTATGATCCGGTAAGGATGAAGAATGATCCAAATACGAGAAGGGCATTGTGCAAGTTTTGTAAGAAAACTCTCGCAGCGGATGGACCTCAGAATGGTACTTCTAGTCTTCATAAACATTATCCATGTCGTGAGAACCCTTTATATGTCCAAAAAAAACAGAAGCAACAACAAACTCACTTAGAATTTAAAAAAAATGCTAGTGGTGAAGGTACTAGTACTTTGCAAACTTGGAAACACGATGAAGGAAGGATTAAAAAGGCATTGATAGAATTGTTTGTGGTTGGCGAATTACCATTTAAGTTTGTTGAACATGAGGCATTTATTAATTATACTCATGCGTGTAATGGGAGGGTTGTGTTGCCATCTAGACATAAGTTATCTAGACTTGTTTCAAAGTATTACCTAGATGAAAGAAGTAAGTTGATAGCTTATCTAGCAAAGCCAACCACTACCATTCATTTGACAACCGATACATGGACTAGTACTTGTCAAAGAACTAACTATATGGTTGTCACAGCCCATTTTATTGATGACGATTGGAATATGCATAAACGCATCATAAATTTTAGACCCATTGAAAGTCATAGGGCGGATGATATTAGTGGTGATTTGTTAAAGTGTATTGTTGGTTGGGGTATTAAGAATGTGATGACCATGACGGTAGATAATGCACCAAGTAATGATAAGGCAATTGGTTATTTGATTAAGAAGTTTCCTAATGCTAGATTATATGACGATGGGAAGCATTTTCATGTTAGGTGTATGGCTCACGTTCTAAACCTTATTGTACAAGAAGGTTTAAAGGTAAAGAATTATCATGTAGAATGTTTATCAAATGCGGTTAGATATATTAGGCAATCAACACAAAGAATAAAAAAGTTTAAAGCGTGCATGAAAGAAAGTGGCCTTGAATCAAATAGGTTTTTGTGTGGTGAATGTCCTACTAGATGGAATTCCAAGCATGATATGTTAAAGATTGCCATTGAGTTAAGGGATGTGTTTTTTCAAATATGAACTTGTAGATGGTGGTTACTATCGTGATCTTGATAGAGTCCCCGAACACTCGGATTTTGGTGCTTGCAAAGATATAGTTGAATTTCTAGAGAAATTTAAAGCTAAAACCGAACTTATTTCATCCACTTCAAAGCCATTAGCTCATCTTTTTTTTGGGGAAATTCTGGATGTGGACAAGCATCTCCGTCATTGGGAGACTAAACCCGATTTTTGTATGATGGTTCATGATATGGTTGGTAAATATAACAAGTATTGGGGGAAGTTTGATAAGCTTAACGACTTTATGTATTTTGCCACTATATTGGACCCTACTATGAAACAACGTCTTGTTTCACATGGTTTCAAAACGATGCTTATGAATAACATGTCATATGAAAATAATATTGAAGATGATGTTCTTAACGACATGGTAAGTGAGATGGTGAAAAAGGTTGTGCAAAGAATGGAAGTTTTGTTTAAAACATACAAAACAAGGTTTGATACGGTTGGGGTTAATGGTTCTTCTCAACAAACTAAGAATCAAGAATCTAGTACTCAAGGATCTAGTGATCAAGAATCTAGTAAAGCATATGGACGTGATAATGACTTTGTGTATGACTTCTTGAATTTGGAAGAATCGGGTTCAATTGAATCGGAAAGCGAGTTAACTAGGTATCTAAATGAACCACGGATTAGGTATACAAAAGACTTTGACATTCTTGAATGGTGGAAGTTAAATGCACCAAGATTTCCAATCGTATCTCGAATGGCAAAAGGTAATTTACTATACTTTTCGAATTAATGTTTTTCATTATGTTTTACGTAATTCTTGTTTATGATGCATTTATTCATTTTAGACATATTGCCAATCCAAATAACCACTGTGGCATCCGAGTCGGCATTTAGCACAGGAGGTCGTGTTCTCGACCCATATAGGACTAACTTGTCTTATCCCATCGTTGAGGCATTGATGTGCACTAAAGATTGGGTTAGAAAGTCAAGGAAAGCTATAAGAGATGACATTGATTATTAAACGACGATGATGTTGCAAGAGGTATTAACAACTAGCTTCGATGTATATTTTTCTACTGTTTATTAAGTAAGTAACTTAGCTTATTTGTTGTTGTCTATGCAGAGATTGAAGAAGGAATTAGCAAGCAAAACGGTTGAGATAAAGGGTCACAGAAGCAAACTGGAAGATGATACCACAGGAGCAGACTTGATTTTTTTTGTTCTTGCTGTCATATAACAGATTCTATTGTTTAACAGATTTTGGGTACTCGTCAATTCGTTCTTGCTAGAATATTGGTGTTTTGGGTACTAGTCAATTCATTCTTGCTGTAACAGAACCTTACCCGGAAAATTGTTATTGCCATAATGGGTTAATGGGTCAAAACTGGAATTTTGTTATGTTTTCTTTTGCAATTGACTAGTATTTATGATGTGGCATTACAGTTTGCCAAACAACCCCTTAAGTGGAATTTTTTAAATTGATAAGATGGTTTGTTTGTGTTATTTTTATATGGCGTAACTGATATATCGTTGCTGTGGAATTCTTTTTTAAGTTGACTGATATGGTTTGTTTGTAATACAGTTTGCCAAACAACCCTTTAAGTAGCTGCATTTATTTGTTCTTGCTGTCACAGACCCCTCCATGGGTCAAACTGGATTTTGTTTTAAAGTTTAATAGATTTTGGGTACTAGTCAATTCGTTCTTGCTAGAAGATTGGTGTTTTGGGTACTTGTCGATTCATTCTAGCTGTAACAGTGGGTTAACGGTTCAAAGTTGGAATTTTTTTATGTTTTTTTTCTGAAGTTGACTGGTATATCTGATGTATACTCTAAGTAGGTTTGGTTAAAATTGCTCAAAAAGGTCTGCAATTGTTTGGGATGGATATACAAGATTTTGTGCACAAGTCTTGGCTAGTCTTGCGAAATACAAGATAAGGTCTGCAATTGTTGCAGCAACAGGTAGAATATAATAATGTATTAAAATTAAACCAAAATATTTTTCAAACATGGATTCATATCAGCATTCAAAAGTATTAAATAATAAAAAATAAATGAAACGCTCAATAGGTTCGGTTTTCATTAGTACATTTGCAGCCTGAAAGCAATCACCAGCTTCACTTAGATGCATTGAGCCTTCATCTTCAAGTAACATGCCAAGGTTATACCAAGCCGAAGAGTTCATCCTATCTATGCGTAAGGCTTCATTTAAGAAGCTTCGTGCCACAGACCTAGATTGCCCACCAAGCTCGTGAACACACCAACTATGGAAATGAGACTCTCCACATGAGCAGGATCAGCATCTAACGCGTGTTTATAAGCTTTTAAAGCTTGTTTGTGTTCACCCTTTGCTTCATACAACAAACCTGCAAATTTAAGGTTTAAGATAAAATATAACCGTATGCACTACTGTGAATTATACTCCGTATAACAAAAAAATCATTATGTTAAATTCCATATGAAGTAAAAAAGACAAAGTTATGGCAGCTGAGAAAAATATATACTTAGGCATACTAATGGCAACTTCAAATGCATCCGTACAAAAGATATTAACAAATAAAGCAACAATATCTTTGTATACAAATGCATACACGTAAACGGGTAAAACTATGGGACAACATATTATTTTGAAAGCAATACGGTGTTCTACCCGTTTTAGTACCGTTGTACCGGAACCGATACCGGTACCGGTTTAAGATACGGCTCCGGGAACGGGACTTTGAATATAAGTCGGGAAAAAATTCGGTACACCGAAAACGGTACCGGTACGGTACCAAAGGTACCGCGCTCATCCCTACACACAACAAATGCATAATAAGGGCCAATTCTTGTTTTGCCCCAAGTTGTCACCCCTTGAGACAAACTCGCACAACATATTAGACACTTTTTAAAAGGCTCATACGACTTATGCAACTTAAGCAACTTATGCGACTTGTTAATATGTTTATAAGCGTCCCTATCCACCAATCATTGGTGGTACCATTGTGTAAGGTGAAAATACACTTGTCTAAGAAAGTGTCAGCGTATTTCTTATATGACTTAAGATGTACTTTTTATGCGACTAGTATTTTTTTTTTTTAAAAAGATTTTATTTTACTTTTAAAGTTATGCAACTTGTACATGGGTAAAATTTACAATCAAATACAATCGAGTGTAAACACCGAGTAAAATAGCTTGAGCTATAATATTTGTGTGTAAATTCTTGAGTAAAGTTAGTTCAGATATTTTCATGGGTAGGTCATCGCTACAACTACACAATAGTATAATACTGTAATCCAAAAGCTAAATATCAAAACGAATTGTATTTTATTAATACTGCATTTAGTTACAATCAATTAACATTTTGACCCACTATTCATTACACAAAAGAACCACAAAAATGTGCAGCTACTGTCTGGAAATAACATAATGAAAATATTGTACATATTACAAGCCGAGGAACATTCACGAGTCATCTATCATGTGAACAACTTTCTCTATCGTTGGACTTTCTAATTAATTTCTTTATATGACTTAATAGTTGTGAATTTGTTATAGTGTTTTATGTACTTGTGATTAATCCTTTAAAACTAATGCGACTAATTTTGTTCAACTTAAAAAAACAACCCAAACCATAGTTAAATACTAACCCTAATATAAATCCCTAAATCTCATATCACTCTTCTAAAATTCAACCCTAACCCTTATTTTAATTGTCAAAATCTTGTTGTTATTCATAAGGAAGCTAGCTGATAACTGTTAGGAAAGAGATTGTGGACTTCTGTCTCGACATGATAAGGAAGCTAGTTGATAATTGTACTGGGTTACAAGGGTTTTTGGTGTTTCACGCAGTGGGAGGTGGAACTGGATCTGGGCTTGGATCGTTGCTACTTGAGAGGCTGTCAGTTGATTATGGAAAGAAATCGAAGCTTGGGCACACTGTTTACCCTTCGCCTCATGTGTCGACATCTATCGTTGAGCCGTACAACTCTGTGTTGTCAACTCATTCGCTCCTTGAGCATACTAATGTCTTGGTTCTTCTTGATAATGAAGTTATTTATGACATATGTCGTAAGTCGCTTGATATTGAAAGACATACTCACACTAATCTCAACATGCTTGTCTCTCACGTATATAATGAAGTGAGATGAATATCAGAAATTGATATTGTTGTTCTGTGCTTGGTTACTAATTATTGTTTCTGGTTTTCACATTTGACTGCTTCGATTCGTTTTGATGGTGAACGTTGATGTGACAAAGTTCCAGACCAATTTGATGTCATACCCAAGGATCCATTTCATGCTTTTGTCATATGCACCAGTGACTTCAGCTGAAAAGGCGTACCATGAGCAGCTCTCAGTTGCTGAGATTACCAACAGTGCTTTTGAACCATTTTCTATGATGGCGAAATATGACTCAAGGCATGGAAACTACATGGCTTGCTGTTTGATGTACATAGGTGATGTGGTTCCAAAAGACGTGAATGCTGCAGTTGGTATCATCGAGACCAAGAGGACTATCCAGTTTGTCGATTGGTGCCCAACTGGATTCAAATGTGATATCAATTACGAGCCGCCTACTGTTGTTCCTGGTGGTGATTTGGCTAAGGTTCAACGTGTTGTGTGTATGATCTCAAACTCGACTAGTGTTGTTGAAGTGTTCTCAAGGATTGATCACAAGTTTGATTTGATGCATGCAAAAAGAGCGTTTGTGCATTGGTATGTTGTTGAGGGATTGGAGGAAGGTGAGTTTTCTGAAGCTCGTGAGGACTTGGATGCTGTTGAGAAAGATTATGAGGAGGTTGGGCTTGAGTCTGTTGATGGGGAAGATTTAAAGGCTTAATCACAAATACATAAATGACTAAGTCGCATAAGAAATTAATTAGGACATTACAAGTTGCATAATTTTAAAAGTAAAATAGAATCTATTTTTTACAAAAATGTACTAATTGCCTAAAAAGTACACCCTAAGTCGCATGAGTGCTACTATTGGTACCCCTCCTTACTCATAAAAAGTACAGATTCTTTTTGGTCGTTTTGTCTCCCTGTTTACAGTGCAACATAGTTTTTTATCAGTTTATGTTACGTATTTTTTGACATTTTAATACTTTTGACTTGTTAAACTTGATAATTTTTTTTCCGCATTTTCCGTTTCACAATTGTATAACATAAACAAAATTATAAAATAAAATAAATAAAAACGCAAAAAAACATAAGGGGGGTATAAATGGTGTTTTATTTGGGGTAGGAATAACCTAACCCAAGTCGCATATGAAGTACACATACACTTTCTTAGACAAGTGTACTTCCATCTTACACATTTTTATTACAAATAATTAGTGGATAAGGACACTTGTAAACATATTAGGAAGTCGCATAGGGCATTATATATGAAGTGTCTAATATGCTAGGACAGTTTATCTCAATGGGTGACAACTTGGGGCAAAACCCCCTAAACATAACCACACGAACAACCAGTAAATATAGTAACATACCGCTGGTTGATAAAGTTTTTTGTCATCATTGATTAAATTTCCATCTAGAAAAATGCATCAAGTTACCGCCACTACTCATGATATCCAAGCTAAAGAAGCAAAACCTACACAAAATCGCGTAAATGCAAGGTTATGTGTATGACAAAAATGTATTAAAGAGTAAGAAGAAAAGAAAAGTAATGATACCGTTGTCGGAAAATGGCGTCACCGAAAATGACAAGTGGCAGAGAGGACTGAGGTTGATACTTGAGAGAGATGGAGTAAGATAATGATATTGGGTTGATAATGAGGAATGACTAATTGGTTGAATATAAAAGAAGTGAAGACCAGGGTAATAGTATGAAACTATTTGAGGCTGATGCGGTAATTTTTGAGAAGTATACACTGGTTTAAGAACTTTTTTTATGGATTGAATTGAACATGAGAGGGCAATGTTGATGTTATGTGAGTGTAATGTTTATTATTTAATAAATATGAGGCCTCACAATACATAAAATATTATTTTTGTTTACTCACATAACTTCAACATTACCCTCTCATGTTTAATTTGAACATGAGAGGATCCCAATCCTCTTTTTATATAATAGGTAGATAGATGTATAAGGCTACTCCAATGGTTGGTCGACTAGGGGTCCTTGTCGGTCACCATTCGATCACCCCATTATGGGCAGGGCCGTCTTTGAGGGTGTGCGGGGTGAGCGACCGCACAGGGCCTTAAAAATTTTTGGGGCCCCAAAATTTGTCCGCTTAACACTATGTTAAACATTTAGATTACTAATTTGCATTATATCTTATAAACAATGATATTTATATATAAAATTTCTTTTTGAAAGGTCTCATTATGTAATTACGCACAGGGCCCTCAAAATTTTTAGAAATTTAGAGACGGCCCTGATTATGGGTTTAGGGTTGTTGTCGGTCGGTCGAGTGAAGAAGGGAGGAACTCGTCGCTCATGCGACCTAGTATAATTCTACAAAATGCCAAAAGTTGTACCCTTTGATTATTTAAAAAAATTAACTTTTTAATTTCAACTCTTTTAACACTATAAATACTCCATTTATTTTGTCATTTTATACACATATTATATACACTTTTAATCTCTACTAAAAAACTTAAATGACATGTTTTGTTCCACATAATGTTGATGAAATCAAAGTTATGGTTCAGAACAAAGTTGATGAGGATAAAGCTCGTCAGCTAGTGATTATGAACTTAGCAGTTGAATATGATAATGCAAGCATAACTAAAGATGATTTGCGGAAAGCATACGAGGAATCCAATGACATTCTGCAAGAGAAACGTGCTTTGATTGACACTTTTTTGAAAGAAGAATCTGATAAAGATTACGAGATGCATAATGTTTTGTTTTGGGGCGGCAAAATTAGAACAACAAATCAATAATAAGAATAAATTACACGTTTTGTAACACTCCGTTATTTCAGGTCATTTACGACTCAATTCTTGCCATTATTTATTTTTAGGGTTTTACGCGTTTGCTTTTAATTTTCATCATTTAGTTAAATCGCGTAAACTAAAAATCAACATTCAACGTAAACGGACAAAAACAAGTAAAAGTTTACGTTTAGCAAGTGTTATATAACTATTTTTGCTTCATCAACGTATCCCTGAGAGATCCAACTGTCAAAAATATGTGCGTCTGAGCATAAAGTTCCAACAGAAAGGTATTGCCTTGGACATAATTACACATCTTATCCACTACTTGAAATTACATTCATGATGTTGTCATTGATTGCAAGTTTATGCACCTACAAATATTAATAAATGTTAGTCGGGTGTGTTAAAATGATATGAAAAAGTTACATCACTTGCTTATTTGGCGATTTGCAAATTAGTATATGTAACTAAAGCGAGAAAATATATGTTTCTTTATTCAGGAAAGTGTTAGTGATTAAGTGGGAGTAAATATGGGTTGATTGCACATTTCATGGGAGGCTTATAGGATGAGCAACCACCTTTAAAACGCATGAAAGCATCCTCTATGAAATCACGAGGTCTTTCAAACGGTAAAAAGGTACTAAAAGAACCTTCAATGGCTCTGCCCTTAAATGATGAACTAATTGGTTCAAAGGGAGTAAATGAAACTAGGGCTCATCTACAAGTGTAAAACCCGCATTTTTGAAATTTGAGTTTTCATTTCAAAATATTAATTTTGAAATATAACCTATGGTATATGAAAAGAATTTGAAAATAAAAACCTTAAGTTATGGATTTTTGGAAATAATGGTATTTTGGTATAAAGTATTTAAATTAAAAAAAAAAAATTTTAGTAGATAAGCATTAGAAATTTGAAAGTAATTATTGTGTATATCTAAAAAGGGTAAATTTGACTTAGTTGTGATAATTAAGGAATAGAGTGTAAATACTTTTGGAAACAAGTGTGTAATTGTCTGCACAATTAATTGGTGATTATCCCCTCACCACTATAAATACTACACGTCCCCAACTCTCTCTCTCATCCAGTATTCACTCAAATTCCTCTGTCAAATTATCCTCCATTGTTGTTTTGAAGATTTTAAGATTAGAAGTTTTAAATCATTCGGGTGATCCTAGTAATAAAGTTCTTCTTCTATTTGGTGTATTGATCCGTGTTCATCTTGGTGTCATTCTTCTTCATCTAGTAAGGTTAGCATATTAAATTTTTATGTTTTTGATCATAATTAATAAGAACAAGAACATTAGAACATGAAATTGATTGGGTTTTTCTTAATTAAAAACTAGGCAGAATTTTGGGTTGTGTTCAACAGATCATAACTCAATGATAAAAATAGATTTTATTATGTTTCTGGAGTCTAAAGGGTAGCAAAACGAATATACTTTCTGAAAAATCCGGCCTCAAGTCAATTGGAGGTAGGGAAGGTCAGTTTTTCGAATTTACAAGAAAAAGTGTCAGTTCTGGAAATCAACTCCGAAAATTTTACTTTTAGGGTTTGAATTTTAATAAAATCACCATAAGGATTTGAGGGCTAATTTTTGAATATGTTAAACTAAGTAATATGTGTGACCTCTGTGATTTTTCTTATAATTAATTAAGGGGTTTAACTTGGTCAAATAGACGTAAACTTTTCATAAGTTTCTGCCCAGTCAGTTTTGGGACTGTTTTGATTAACAAGGGTCAAGGGACCACTTAAAATTCGAATTGATTAAATTTATTTTATGGGGACACATTAGACATATCATAGGTGACCTGTGATTTTTGGTTGAATTTTTAAAGATGTTTTGAATGAGTTTTTAAGTCAAGAAAGTCATGTTAATTTACCTAGAAAATTGTAAAGTTATTTAAGCATCATAGAATGATATAACCTTTGAAAACTTTTGAGAGGTCAATCGTAATTTAATAAAAGTAACATTATAAGTATATTCTTGTAGAGTTGGTGACCTTGGATTAATCTCCGTCTATTTGTGGTCTTTCATTCATTCAAATAAGGTACGGATTCTGAATACTTTGTATTCGTCTTTGAACTATCGGTACGGATATTCCGTCCTTTCAGTAAGGACATTCTTTCTTTTCATGATTCATCCCCAGAACTGCTATGCTTCCCCATTTTTATGTCTTTTGCCATGATCCTTTACATGTTTGATTTCAAGACTTATTCTATTGCCCGAGCTATATATACGCATGACCATGATTTACATGACTTACCACCTAGTCATGGAGGTACCATGACCGTGACACATGAGGCACCTGTGTCACGACTCTTTCGCGTTGAGAGTGATTTCACGCGGCGTCCCTTTCATGTTACCACGTTATATTTCATGTTTGGCCATTATTATTCAGGGGCGTATGGATGCATCCTAGTTTACATGTTTACACGTTCATGGTGATTGGTTGGTGTGTGCTCTACATCCCATCACATTGGAGCTGATCCCTCCACCCATATTATTATAAGAGGTCACCCCTCTATTACATGTTGAGGCAGCCCCTCTATTATATGCATGTATTCACGACATTATTATTATGACATGTATGATTATATGAGCTCGTGGGCATTCCTTATTATTTATGTTTATACTATCCATGATATTTCATGACATCTTTACTTCGTATTACCATGCTTTACATGTTTATTTCCTATTCTTCATGACGCATTCTCCAGGTTTCCTCATGACACTTTTGATCTTTCCGCTACTTTGTATTTACTATCCAGGATTCATACTTATTAATTACATTGTTATTATATCCGTTCACTGAGCGTTATGCTCAGCCGTATTTGATTCAAGATAAACAAGACCTATCATACATGAAACATGACCTGAGACCAATACGAAAATAAACAGGTTAGGTTCGAGGCTAAACAATTTCGGGTTCGAAATAGGTTGACTCTACTGACTTATTTAATAAATAGGTTAGGTTTGTGTTGATTTTCTCAACCCGATTACAACCCATTTAAAAATAAATTAAAAAATATTGATTATTAGAAGTTATGTGTATCAATATGATAATGTAATTAAAAGTTGTACTTTAAAACTACTAAAATACATGATAATGTAATAAATTGAGAAAATAAATTAACTAATATATACCAATATTTAGCTCATTTTGATTGTATTAATATAAAACTTAAAAAAATTATAAACAAGTTTTTATGTTTTGTATTAAAAATGAAAAGTTTAGTGAAAAATAAGAGGTTTTAATGGAATAAATAGTGTTTAGTGCAATGCATAGTAATACATTATATTTAGTGCATTTTATGTGTAGATTATTCATTGCACTAAAATAATGTGGTGTTTTGTGCTAACATTGAAGAGCATTTTTGTTAGTTTATGCACTATTTTAGTGCAAAAGGTACAATTGATGCCAACATTGGAGATACCCTTATTATATGATCCAATTATTTAGTATCTCTATCTTATAACATATATCATTTTTTGAAATATTTGATAATGATACATACGTATATCAAAATATTTATTATGTTGCTTAACATGTTTCTAATATACAACTTACTATATTCAATATGCCTCATCAAAACTGAATTCAAATCATAAACGGGTCGACAAGACTACCCCGTTTAACAATTGTGTTAAGGTGATGGTTGAACTTGTCAACGCGATTAACTAAACAGGTCAGGTTTGGGTTGAGATTTTAGAACTTACCAACCCGCCAACCCGGACATGACCAAAATTACAACCCCTAGAAACAATATTATAGTTCGAGTATTTGTCTACATTATATGATTTTCTCATAAAAAGGAATAAGATTTTTTTAACACGCACCGAGTCAATAAGGTTGGTTGGAAAGCCTCAAAGTGTTGTGATAAAGAACAATCTCGGAATAAACAACCCGAAGGGAAATCGAAGTGGGTTATAGATCAAATCTCTGATCCTCCTCTACAAAAATGTATCAAATTACATAGATGGATAAGTTGTATTGACTATGATCCTTAGAATGTATCACTCACACTAAAGCAAAACTTTAACTTCTGAAGAGCTAAAACTAACAGGCTTAGAGCACATCGTGTGGGTGTCATATGTTTGTGGTATTGCCTTATGGCGCGGTCAGATAACGTGAGCTGTCACACCCCTAAACAGGGCCTAGACGGAATACATGTCCGGGGGCGTGACGTCATAATAAACATCACACAAAGTACAAAGAATGACCTCTAAGGGTACGTTTTAGAAATCCAACATCGTTGCATTAAATAAAAACAGTTAAAGTTTTACATAAGTTCAAAGATAATATGCGGAAGCGAATATAAGTATGGAAATTGACAACGATGTTAAAACAGTTGATAATAATTCTTGAAAATCGGGCCAATGCAAGTCGACACCATATAGCAATCAAAGACATCCACAGCTAAGCACCTGAGAAAAACATGCTAAAACGTCAACATAAAGTTAGTGAATTCATAGGTTTGAATTTGTAATAAGAATGGACCACACATTTTGCAAAACGTACGTGACTAATATAACAGATACAATATGACATAAAAAGGTATTTACATTGCACTAAGCTCATGAAACCGAGGCTAAATGGAATAGAAGCATGTATGATGCCAAATAAACTCGCCCTGACAGGTGCCATAACGGTGCAACACCTTATCACTCGACATGGTATACGTTCGTTGATCCAGTAAGAGCTACTTACCCGGACGGGGATGATTAGTCCCAATAGATCTATTTAGAATACTCGCGCTCACTTAACCAATCCAATTGGTCATATGTAACTAACGGTTCATGATAACTCGGGCATACAAGTTTCAACACTACTTAGGTAACACGTAAGCATGATTGGAAAATCGTAAAGTATTTGTGTCCAATGTTTAAAAGCAAGCAATGTTTCTTACCCCAAATAATAAAGCAAAATAGTAAAAACATGGGGCTATGAACTCACCTTAAGCAAATAGTGGGAAAGTAATTCAACGAAGAGAATAACGATATCGAACGACTCTAACCCCGACCTAATCTAAAAGGCGCGCTTCAAAAACGAGAAATAAACACGAAACGTCGGATAAGACGTTTATAAGATAAATGGACATCCATAAGTGTTTGCGCTTTAATTTATATAGTAAAAATGTGTCATTGTGAAAGTATAAGGTTTATAGTTACGTTATGCCATGTTTTACGAAAAGTTTCTATTTTCGAAAAGTTACTATTTAAGGAAAGTTCTAAGTTTCGGGACGTTAATACCGTCCTATAATATTCGTTAAGTCCATGATCCTAAAACGCACTACTTAAACCTAAACGCCAAACTATCAAGTCCACCTTGCTAATGAATATCAAAAGTTACTATTTTTAGAAGTTTCCGTTTTAGAACTCCCGATAATATATTTGTGACGTTTCTAAAGTTTCCACTTAATATACTAGTGTCTATATACGTTTTGCCAATGTTTTAAAAGCTCAAATCAACCCGAAAGTGTCCGAAAACCCATTTTATAATTTCAATCAGTAATCTCATTAATTATTTTTCCGAAAAGTGTTCCAAAATTCATTTCGCCATAACTTGACCGTTTTAAATCCGTTTTTAGTGTTCGATATATGAAAATCTATCTATTCGAAACAAGCTTTAAAAAAACTACCTTCTCGGCTAATGAAAACATTTTTAAGTCGCCCAAAACCTCAAAACAAAATTGGATCAGCAACCATTTTTTCGCATACGCTTCCAAAAATTCATCTAAACTTCACAATAGTGCTTATACTAGCCTAACCCCGTTCACTACTAATCCAACCAACAAAATACACTCTTAATCTATCCTAATCCCATCATCATCTTTGTTGCAACACACAAGCTCACTCACTCTTACTAACTAACAAAACTTGTATTAAAATACTTCCATTTTTTACAAGAAATCACAAACCATTTCATTTTCTTTTATAAAAGTTTCACAAACACATGGATATATATATATAAGAGCAAGAGAAATAAAAGAAACATCAAGAACACACTTACAAGGTGTGAAGAATCAAGAAAGAACACAAGATCTAGCTTAGAAACCTTAGATCTTAAAACCCAATAATAAATCTTGCAAAACCCACTTAATAAACTAAAACCCTGATTCTTGAAACCTTGCAAAACCTTGTAAATCTTCAAAATTAGAAACACCTTAGATATGAATGGAAACTAACTTGAAATACTTGGATCTAGAAGAAAATCAAAGAAAATGAAACTCTAAGAGGGTGTTTGTTTGCCGAGACCACATGAGAATGAAAGGAAGAAGAGAGGAAATTTTTTAGGCTTATCTTGGATGCAATGACCTAAAGTGAGTGTTTAGAAAGTATATATAGGACAAGTGGTGGGGTTTTAGTGTCCCTAAGTAAGCCATGACTCAATTAAAAACTTGAACCATCTCCCTATGGTCCTTGTGGTTCAACCGGTCATAGGCAAAAAGGGGGGGACCAAAACAAACTTAAGTCACTTGGAAAATAAATGGTTACATTCTAATATTGATTGTGGTTTAGTGGTCCTTCATGTTGCATGAAGACAAGGAGGTGTAAGATTCACATGTTCATGCATGGGAGATGAATACAAAGATGTCCCTATCTTGCATGTGATGGTGTTTTCTTTGGAAATTTAAATTTTTGGTTTCCTTTTCTTTTTGCTTGCACCGAAAATCAAAGGGGCTAGAGGGAGGGATATTTTGAAAATTTGACAATTCTAATAGTATGTGATGATAACTTGAGTTTACATGCAAAGGTGGTAAGTTTCCAAGGTTTCGTTTGACGCAAAACGCTAAAAACGTGAAACGCACCCGAATAGCGTAAAAATTTGCAACGTAAGCGTACGTAAACTACGTAACACTAATAAAATGACAAAATCATGCATATAATAAGTATACTACTCTTAGTCCGAAGCCGGAACGCATCCGATGACGTTTTTTAGTTTTACGCGGGACAACTTCCCGAAAAAATGCCAGATTTAAACGTAACGTATAAAAGTCAAAATAATGATCGGAAAAGTTTAAAATAATGACCTGAAATTTACGGGGTGTGATATCCTTCTCCCGTTAAAAGATCTTTGTCCTCAAAGCTTAAGACGTAGCTTTAGACGTAGATGTAGGGTTAGCGAAAAGATGAGGGTACTTTTTCTGCATTTGGTCTTCGCGCTCCCAAGTGAATTTAGGGCCTCGCCTAGAATTCTAACGGACTTTCACAATCGGGATATAGCTCTGCTTCAAACGCTTGACTTCATGATCTATGATTTCAACTGGTTCTTCGATGAATTAAGTAAGTCATCAATTTGAACTTCATCCAACTGAATAGCAAGTGGTTCGTCTAAGAAACACTTCTTTAGATTGGGAACGTGAAAAGTACTATAAAACTGCTTAGTTGGTCCGGGAGTTCAAGTTGGTAATCAACTGTTCCAACTTTAACAAGAACCTTGAAAGGTCCAATATAACGAGGGTTCAGCTTCCCCCGTTTGCCGAAACGTATCACCCCTTTCCATGGAGATACTTTCAACATAACCTTATCTCCAACTTGAAACTCCAACGGCTTACGTCTCATATCGACGTAGCTATTCTATCTATCACGTGCAACTTGGATACGTTTCTTGATTTGGATGATCTTTTCTGTAGTTTCATGAACAATCTCTGGGCCAGTAAGTTGAGCATCTCCAACCTCAGCCCAACAGACAGGTGATCGACACTTACGACCATATAGTGCTTCGAATGGTGCAGCTTTGGTACTCGTGTGATAACTATTGTTGTATGAAAATTCCATCAAGGGTAGGTGCCTATCACAACCTTTTCCAAAATCGATCACACAAACACGCAACAGGTCTTCTAAGGTTTGGATGGTCCTTTCACTTTGACCATCGGTCTGAGGGTGATAAGCCGTACTCATATCCAATTAAGTACCTAGAGCATTCTGAAGAGACTGTCAGAATTGAGATGTGAATCTACCATCTCGATCAGAGATGATCAAAACTGGTACACCATGCCTCATGACTACTTGCTTCAAGTACAGTCTAGTCAACTTCTCCATTGAGTCGTTCTCCTTTATTGGTAGAAAATGAGCGGATTTAGTAAGGCAGTCGACAATTACCTAAATTGAGTCTTATCCAGTTGACGTCTTAGGCAATTTAGTAACGAAATCCATTGTAATGTTTTCCTACTTCCATACTGGGATCATAGGTTGAACCAACAAACTAGATGGGTTTTGGCATTCGGCCTTGTCAGACACTTACTAACGTAGGTGGCAATCTCAGCTTTCATATTGGGCCACCAATACAGTTTCTTTAGATCTTGGTACATCTTGTCCGATCCAGGATGGATCGAATACTTTAACTTATGCGACTCGTGCATAATCAAAGCTCTCAAGTCACCAAAATAGGGTATCTAACTCCTATTCTTCAAACATAACGTTCCGTCAGCACGGGGTTCAAGCTTCTTAATCATACAACACAAATCTTCAGTTATGTAATTCTCCTCTTTTCTTGCCTCGGCTTGAGCATTCAAAATTCTCTTAGGAAGATTTAAACCAATAGTCATAACCAAGGCTTGAACTCGTAGTGGATTAATCCTTTCCTTTCGACATAACGCATCAGCCACCACGTTCGCCTTCCTCGGATGATAACGAATCTCGCAGTCGTAGTCACTCAACAGTTCCAACCATCAACGTTGTCTCATGTTCAACTCCTTTTGATCAAGAATATGTTGCAAGCTCTTATGATCAGTAAACACAATGCACTTCGTGTCGTACAGATAATGTCTCCACATTTTGAGAGCGAACACTACAGCTCCCAATTCCAAATCATGTGTAATGTAATTCTTCTCGTGAATCTTGAGTTGGCGTGACGCGTAGGCTATGACCTTTTCCATTTGCATCAAAACTGCGCCCAACCCTTTGTGAGAAGCATCACAATAAACCACAAAGTTTTCACTACCTTCGGGTAAAGCCAAAATCGGTGCACTACATAATTCTGCTTCAACAGTTGAAATGCAGCTTCTTCCTTTTCACCCCAATCGAACTTCATGCTCTTTTGTGTCAACTTTGTCATAGGCTTGGCAATTTTTAAGAAACCTTAGATAAATCGTCAGTAATAGCCAGCAAGACCTAGAAATTGATGAATCTCTGTTGGAGTCTTAGGTGATGCCCAATCCTTGATTGACTCAATCTTAGCTGGGTCCACGTGAATGCCCTCACTATCAATCACGTGACCGATAAACTGTACCTTTGAAAGCCAAAATTCACACTTTAAAAACTTGGCGTACAATTCTTCCTTCTTAAGTAATCTCAAAATTAACTTAAGGTGCTCTTCATGCTCCTTCTTATTCTTGGAATAGATCAAAATGTCATCGATGAAGACTATCACGAATTTATCTAGATATGGTTTGCACACCCGATTCATCATATCCATGAATACCACCGGTGCGTTGGTCAGTCCAAATGGCATCACTTGAAACTTATAGTGACCGTAACGTGTCCTAAACGCTGTCTTTGGAATGTATTTCTACCGAACTCTGAGTTGGTGATAACCAGACCTCAATTCGATCTTAGAGTAGACTCTTGACCCTTGCAACTGATCAAACAAGTCGTCGATTCTTGGAAGTGGGTATTGGTTCTTCATAGTAAGTTTGTTTAGTTCACGATAGTCGATACACATCCGAAAAGATCCATATTTCTTTTTGACAAATAGAACTGGAGCTCCCAAGGGTGAGGAACTTGGTCTTATAAACGCTTTGTCAAAAAGTTCTTGCAGCTGAGTAGACAATTCTTGCAGTTCTGACGGTGTTAATCTATACGGGGCTCGTGCTATGGTGCGGCACCAAGGACTAAGTTAATTTAAAATTCAACTTGTCGTGTCGGTGGTAATCCAGGCAAGTCTTCTAGAAAGTCTTCCGAAAAGTCCCGTACAATCGACATGTCTTCAAGTCGCTTCTCCTCCGACTTGTCTTCGGTTTCCTTTTTTCGTAACTTGCACCAGAAAAGTTAGGCAACCCTTCTTAATATATTTCTGAGTTTTAGTGCACGATATAATGCTCAACTTCGACTTATTTCTTTCGCCACTCCTATCACCTTGGACTATCAGGACTTCATCTCCATAGGGAATCCGAACGATCTTTTCATCAAAAATGATCACCGCATGATGATTCGCCAGCCAATCCATGCCGATAATGACGTCGAAACTACCAAGTTCTACGGGCATTAGGTCAATATTGAATGGGTGACCTAAAAATCCCAACGTACAGCCTCTAAGCACAGCATTGGTTTCAGCAACTCTTCCGTCGGCTAATTCGACCGCATAACTAACGTCTAGTGTAGAGGGGACGACATCAAGTAAAGCACTAAAGGTAGACGATACGAAACTCCTATCAGCATCCGAATCAAATAATATAGAAGCATAACAATTGTTGAGAAGAAACGTACCTGTGATGACGTTAGAATCGGGGTTAACTTCTCCTCCTCTCCGCACATATGCCTTCCCTCTAGCTTCATTTGTCTTGTTCCCTGTCTTATTTCCATGATTCTGGTTTTTCAACTTGGGACAGTCCTTCTTAAAATGTCCTTGACTCCCACATTCAAAACATGTTCCAACCCTCTGATTCACTACTAGGGCCCTCTGAGTAGCTGTGGCAGCAACTACGTTCATACAATCCCTGGTCATATGCCCGATCTTGTTGCACTTCCTGCATTTCACAGTACATGGCCCTTCGTGATGTAGCTTACATATGTTGCAGTATGGCCAAGGCCCAGCATATCCTTTCCTTTTATTGTTACCAGCCATGTCTACCAACATTCTGTCTCTTATAAGGGGGTTGTTGTACACGGTTGTCTTTTAGCAACATAGCCCTTCAATTTGACAAAATCAATCCTTCTTTTGTTCTCCACACTTTTAGCAACATAACCCTTCAATTTCTGATCCATCAAATTGTTGGAAATCCAGATAGCATCCTGGAGTCTCGTGGGCTCTGCAGCAATCAGATTTCTTTGGATATTATCTGGGAGACCTCCAATGAACTTCTCGACTTGGTCCTCCTCTTCGAGAACCATTTTGGTGTACAACATGGTCAACTTTTAAAATCTCTGGGTATAAGCAGTCAAGTCATTACCCTTCACAGTTAGATTTCACGGCTCAGTCTCCATTTTCTGAATTTCATTTCTTGGGCAATACACTTCAGTCATTAGCTTCATAAGTTCTCTCCAAGACATGGCAAATGCAGCAGCAGCTCTAATGGTTCTCTTGTGTTCATTCCACCAAGTTAATGCACTGTTCAACAGGGTGCACGTAGCATACTTAACTTGGTACCTCTCGGGACAATTGCTGATGTGAAATATTGTCTCTATCTTCTCAAACCACCAGGTCAACCCGACAACTCCTTCAGTTCCTTTGAAGTTGAGTGGTTGACACTTCACGAAATCATGGTAAGTACACTCACGGGCGACAAGCATAGCACCTCTATTATTCCTATTAGGATTTCCATTCCCATTGCCTCCTCCATTTCTGTTTCCATTTCCCTACCGTTTCTGTCTCTATTTCACCCGCCATTTCCGTTTCCATTTCCCCCACCATTTCCGTTGTCACCATCATCTCCATTCTGGGTTTAACTTTCAACAACCAGTTCAGCAGCACAGTTTGCCTCATAAGTAGCCAACGCCTCCGCCACTCGTTGAGCAATGAGTTCTTCAATAGCTTTCGAGGTCATACCAGAGCGAGTGACAGTCATGTTCTACACACAAGACATAGCACACGGTGAGGTTCGATACGAGATATAATTACTATAAACGGTAAATAAGATTTATAAGGTAAAGTTAAAAATACAACAACACATTTTGCCAAGACAAATAAATAAAAATAAAAGACGAACGCACGAGAGAATCATGATAAGCTTTTCATATCATATAAAAGCATCATAGTCAGTTAACCCATAACGGGGAACTTGATTTATAATAATACTACTACTAACAACTAGCTCTACCACTAGTCTAAAGTCCATACACAGCTCGTGACAGTACTACTCTAGGGGCTAAAACCCAAACGTTTCGCAGCAAATGCCTCCAATCTCCTAAACCTTAACCTGTCGTAGTAACGAAACCTACGGATCTGTCTGAGCTCACCCTCCATAAAGCTCATGCGTCGCCGAAGCCTATCGGCTCTCACACTCTCCCTTCTCAGGGTGTCTCAAATCCTCATGTTGCTCTTCTCCAAGGCTGTAACACGGTCAAGGAAATTCATCTCTCTCCACCAGTAATCAAGCTTCTCGCCTCTAACTCTTTATGTCCCGGCTCAATGTCCTCTAACCTCTGAAGAGGTATCTCCATAACGTGCCCATAAATAGCCTACACAACCTCCTCAACTTGCTCCAAATGCTCTACAGCGTCGGCCATAAGCATACCATATGGGATCTTAATCCCGGCAACCACATCCACTTGAATCTCCATAGTACCCCTATCACTGGGCTCGGGCTCGCCCTCATCCTCGTCCTCTATATCAACCCTAACATCAACCTCCATACCAATACCCACATCAACTCCGGCCTTAACATCCATATCTGCTGCAACCTCAACAGCCGTAGCATCAGCCTCGATATCTGCTAACACATCTGCATCGATATCCTCCTTAACACTATCCTCTGGTGAAATAGAATCCTTAAACCTCTTGTGAGGCGGAAGGAGATCAGCACAAGTAGGAACTAATGCTCCTGAAGCAGGGATAGATGAAGGCACAGTAGTAGCAGGGGACCTACATCTCTTGCGAGATGGTTTGGCAGATGTCTCAGAAGAAGAAACCCCAGCTGAAGACTCGGATGTTGTCGGTAGATACATGGTAGATGGTGGATAAACGCATCTCGATGGTGAAGATGAATCAACAATGGTGGTAACTGGTGAAGTATGCCTAGATAAAGACTAATCTGATGTAGAATGACCTGAAGTATGATCTGCTGGAGAATGGTCTGCTGATGAATGATCGGAAGATGAATGGTCTGATGATGATCCGAAAGTAAAATGATCTAGATGATGTGACGTGTACCTCAATGCCAAGCGGTGAGAAGGTAAGGGTCTAACCGACTTCCTTGCGGTCAAAGCCCAACATGGCCCACCAGGATATGTGTGGTAAAGTCGACCGATAGAAATGTCCTGCCTGGGTTGGATAAGAATAGCTCGTCGTCGACGAATCCCGGGTGATGCATCAATATGTGAGATGATATCAGTAGATGGTGCAACAACAACAGATGGTGCGGGTGGAATGGGAGCAGTAGGGATCTCTGAAGTAGAAGTAGTATGTGATGATGATCGTGATGCAACTCTGCTCCTCCATCTAGCAACCATAGCATCATGAGGTGAAGATGATACATGCGCTCGGGCAACTCAGTGTCTAACTCGGAATCGTCCGAACATAGAAAGGGTGAAACCATAGGTGCTACTGGTACAGGAGGTAGTGAACTCTCTGATGGGTCAGCCTCTGATGATGAATGAGTATCAAGCTCAAGTACCCCGGCAGGTGAAGTGATTGTAGCCGCCCCCACCTCCAGTGCAACAGGGACCTCAATTGGAATAGAACCAACAAGAATGACTTGCGGGATAGAGGATCCCACACTCTCATTTGATGAATCTGAAGAAATAGAAATGACTGGAGCTGCCATAACCTGCACAAGCAAAAGTTTATATAAATCCCCTTTATATGAAACCATGCAAGTGTGTGCAATGCAGAAAAATATAGATGTGATGTAAAATATCATTATGGCAAAATTAACCGTAATATAATTATGGAAATGTATTATAATTAATACTCGTATACTTATCGATAGTAATTATATACGTAAGCAAGTAGAAACATGTAGGATCACATATTGGTTATAGACCAGACCTAATATTTTACCTGGTTCTCTATAACCTTGGCTCTGGATACCAATCTGTCACACCCCCAAACGGGGCCTAGACAGAATACGTGTCCGGGGGCGCGACGTCATAATATATATCACACAAAGTACAAAGAACGACCTCTAAGGGTACGTTTTAAAAATCCAACATCGTTGCATTAAATAAAAAAAGTTAAAGTTTTACATAAGTTTAAAGATAATATGCGAAAGCGAATATAAGTTTAAAAATTGACAATGTTGTTAAAACAGTTGATAATAATTCTTGAAAATCGGGCCAATGCAAGTCGACACCATATAGCAATCAAATACATCCACATCCAAGCACCTGAGAAAAACATGCTAAAACGTCAACATAAAGTTGGTGAATTCATAGGTTTGAATTTGTAATAAGAATGGACCACAAATGTTGCAAAACGTATGTGACTAGTATAGCAGATACAATATCACATAAAAAGGTATTTACGTTGCACTAAGCTCATGACACCGAGGGTAAATGGAATAGAAGCATGTATGATGCCAAATAAACTTGCCCTGACAGGTGCCATAACGGCGCAACACCTTATCACTCGACATGGTATACGTCCGTTGATCCAGTAAGAGCTACTTACCCGGACGGGGATGATTACTCTCAATAGATTTATTTACAATACTCGCGCTCACTTAACCAATCTAATTGGTCATGGGTAACTACTGTTCATGATAACTCGGGCATACAAGTTTCAACACTACTTAGGCAACACATAAACATGATTGAGAAATCATAAAGCATTTGTGTCCAATGTTTAAAAGCAAGCAATATTTCTCACCCCAAATAGTAAAGCAAAATAGTAAAAACATATGGCTATGAACTCACCTTAAGCAAATGGTGAGAAAGTAATTCAACGAAGAGAATAACGATATCGAACGACTCTAACCGCGACCTAATTCAAAAGGCGCGTTTCAGAAACGAGAAATAAATACGAAACGTCAGATAAGACGCTTATAAGAGAAATAGACATCCATAAGTGTTTGCGCTTTAGTTTATATAGTAAAACGTGTCATTATGAAAGTATAATGTTTACAATTACGTTATGCCATGTTTTACGAAAAGTTTTTATTTTTTGAAAGTTACTATTTTAGGAAAGTTCTAAGTTTCAGGACGTTAATACCGTCCCCTAATAGTCGTTAAGTCCATGATCCTAAAACGCACTACTTAAACCTAAACGCCAAACTTCCCAGTCCACCTTGCTAATGAATACCAAAAGTTACTATTTTTAGAAGTTTCCCGTTTTAGAAATCTCGATAATATATTTGTGACGTTTCTAAAGTTTCCACTTAATATACTAGTGTTTATATACGTTTCGCCAATGTTATAAAAGCTCAAATCAACCCGAAAGTGTCCGAAAACCCATTTTATAATTCCAATCAGCAACCTCACTAATTGTTTTTCCGAAAAGTGTTCCAAAATTCATTTCGTCATAACTTGACCGTTTTAAATCCGTTTTTAGTGTTCGATATATGAAAATCTATCTATTCGAAACAAGCTTTCCAAAAAGTACCTTCTCAACTAATGAAAACATTTTTAAGTCGCCCAAAACCTCAAAACAAAATCGGATCAGCAACTATATTTTTCGCAAACGCTTCTAAAAATCCATCCAAACTTCACAATAGTGCTTATACTAGCCTAACCCCGTTCGCTACAAACCCAACCAAAAAAATTCACTCTTAATCTATCCTAATCCCATCATCATCTTTGTTGCAACACACAAGCTCACTCACTCTTACTAACTAACAAAACTTGTATTAAGATACTTCCATTTTTTATAAGAAATCACAAACCATTTCATTTTCTTTTATAAAAGTTTCACAAACACATGGATATATATATAAGAACAAGAGAAATAAATGAAAGATCAAGAACACACTTACAAGGTGTGAAAAATCAAGAAAGAATACAAGATCTGGCTTAGAAACCTTAGATCTTAAAACCCAATAACAAATCTTGCAAAACCCACTTAATAAACCAAAACCCTAATTCTTAAAACCTTGCAAAACCTTGTAAGTCTTTAAAATCACCCTTGGAAACACCTTAGATATGAATGGAAACTAACTTGGAATACTTGGTACTTGAAGAAAATCAAAGAAAATGAAACCCTAAGAGGGTGTTTGTTTGTCGAGACCACAAGAGAAGGAAATGAAGAAGAGAGGAAATTTTTGAGGCTTATCTTGGATGCAATGACCTAAAGTGAGAGTTTAGAAAGTATATATAGGACAAGTGGTGAGGTTTTAGTGTCCCTAAGTAAGCCATGACTCAAGTAAAAACTTAAACCATCTCCCTATGGTCCTTGTGGTTCAACCGGTCAAAGGCAAAAAGAGGGGGACCAAAACAAACTTAAGTCACTTGGAAAATAAATGGTTACATTCTAATATTGATAGTGGTTTAGTGATCCTTCATGTTGCATGAAGACAAGGAGGTGTAAGATTCACATGTTCATGCATGGGAGATGAATACAAAGATGTCCCTATCTATCATGTGATGGTATTTTCTTTGGAAATTAAAATTTTTGGTTTCCTTTTCTTTTTGCTTGCACCGAAAATCAAAGGGGGCTAGGAGGAGGGTATTTTGAAATTTTGACAAGTCTAATAGTATTGGATGATAACTTGAGTTTACATGCAAAGGTGGTAAGTTTCCAAGGTTTCGTTTGACGCAAAACGCTAAAAATGCGCAACGCACCCGAATAACGTAAAAATTTGCAACGTAAACTACGTAACACTAATAAAATGACAAAATCATGCATATAATAAGTAGACTACTCTTAGTCCGAAGCCGAAACACATCCGATGACGTTTTTTAGTTTTACGCGAGACAACTTCCTGGAAAATTACCAAATTTAAACGTAACGTATAAAAGTCAAAATAATGATCGGAAAAGTTTTAAATAATGACCTGAAATTTACGGGATGTGACACGAGCCGATACCGATGTTTGCTCCATACGGATTTGCATCATCACCACCAGCCTAAGTTATACGTATTTTTTATTTTGTGTATTGTATTTTGGGTTATGTGTTGGCCAAATGTGTCTTGCAACTTGATGATGAATGGAGGGTGTTTTTGGTTTATGTCATAGGTTCCAAGTTATAAGAAAAAAGTGTGGCAACACTTTTTCCCATAACGTAAGTCGTATGGCTCCAAGGTACAATACTATCAAAACTTAAGGCTTTAATTAAAGTAACTAGCAAATTCACATATTAAGAATGATTCATAATTTTCTACCAATCAAATGTTGAAGTCTAATCAAAATTCTTTGTTAACTGATTTATACTTTGTGACATTTATTCATGTACAACAGTAGAAGGGGATAAATACGTTTTTTTGACTTATTTTAAGTTTAAGTAAGTTAAGTCTCAAGTTCACATATACGGGAGTGCGCAATCAAGCAATATAACTCGTAATGAAGTAGTTAAGGGAAGAGACACAAACACAATGATTTATACGGGTTTGGGATGAGGGCTTTAGATCATTTGTATGTCTAGTTGAGAATCCGCGACACCTATACTATTCACTAGTACCAAATCTTTGTGGTGGCTAAACCGTATAACCTTAGCTCTCTCTGGTTACCAAATCCGAGCTAGTCCCAAACGAAGTCCGCACCCGGAACCACTCACAAAGACCTCACTTATTCTAACCTATCACAAAGCTTTTACCACAGAAGCAAGCTCCTACCAAAGAAGCACCAAACCCCTAACACGACCACAACTGATACTTGGCTTGATCGCACCCAATAGAAGAATTCTACACCTTTTCTTATTTTAGGAATGAAAAAGTGTTTATTATTCTTGTAATAAATGGTCTTAGTATTATAAGTTTTGTTAGATAGATTTTAGTAGTTACTTATTGTAATAAGTCTAATTGGGCCCCATTAAAAAAGAGAGCCCAATTAGACAAATAGTTAGTTGTTAAGTAAGACATAAAGATGTCTATTACTCCTCACTAGGAAGAGTATTAAGACTTTACACACTCCTCTTTTTAAATCTCTCATTTTTATCTCATAAATCAAAGTCATTGAAAGTTAATCCTCTCTCTCTCTCTAAGATCATCCCATGCTTAACCTTTCCTTAATCGTGTGATACTAATACTAAAGGGACAATTACAAATGGCATCATACGCCTAAAGAAGATCCAGAGTGTAAGATTGTGATTTCAAAGTTGGTTCGGCCGATTTATGCTTAACCGAGAGTGTTTCGTGATGTTTTTATGCTTATTTAATTTTTATTTTCTATATTTGACGTAGTTTAGCATAAAATTTAGTTATTTTGTGCTAAAATACATTGATTAGTAATAGTTTTAGAAAAATACAGGATACTTTTACCTATAGATTTGTAGTTTCAATCGAATTTAGTGTTTAATAGAGTTTTGGTCCATAAAACTAGTGATTTTGTAAGTTTCGGTTGATAAAAGCTAAGATTTTTGAAGATTCGATCTTAAAACGATTGAAAAATGCTAGTTTCGGTTAGGATTGAAATTTTAAACACGCAAAAAGGTAAAAATATGGCGGGAAAATTGTTTTTGGGGAGTTTCAGGTGGTAAAAACGGTTATTTTGAGCAATTTCAGTCATATTTAGTAGTTTCAGTCGGATAACTGCTTGAACCGAAACTAGGTGATTTGGTTGGAAAAATGCTTGAACCGAAGGTAATAGTTTCGGTTGATATTGTTTCGATTAGATAACTGTCGTAACCGAGTATGATTGTGTTGGTCGAATACATTCGTTTAGTTTATTCGGTTGGGACATTCGGTCAAGAGATTTGGTTGTTACACTCAATTCGGTAGGTACTTTCGGTTAAGTGATTCGGTTAATGTTTCGGTTAGAGGATTCGATTGAAGATTCGTTTAAGTGGATTTGGTTTGGTTGAATTGTGAGCTTTTGGTTGGGCTTATACTTCACTAGTGGGCTTATTAATTTTAGTTGATAATCAAACGTAACTAAGTGTTCATTACTCTTTTGTAGTCTTCAAACACATAATATCATCTTTGATTTCACAAACCACACTCTTTATCATCTTAAAACGATTCAACGAGTATTATTCATACATAATTTAATCAAGATGGCTAGTATTCATAATCAATCGATTGTTGACGCTGGTACAGATAATCGTCCTCCTATGCTAGAGAAGGGTAGTTATGTTCCTTGGTTGAGTAGATTTATGAGATATATTTATGGAAAGAAGGATTATGGTAAGATGCTTAAGGATTCGATTGAGAATGGTCCATATAAGTTGAAGGAAATTACAGATCATGGGAATCCGGATGACAATCCTCCTGTTCCACCATTTCAGAGAATTAAAAAAGAGGCCGATTTTACGGGTGATGACAAGAAACGGTTCGAAGAAAATATAGATGCAATGAATGCAATTCTGTTAGGAATTCCAAATGACATTTATAATTCAGTAGCATGTAAAACTTCACAAGCTATGTGGCAACGGGTAAAAAGGCTTATGCAAGGTACTGATTTGAGCAAACAGGAACTAAATTCGAGACTTCTTGATAAGTTTGACAAGTTCAAAGGGATGGAAGGAGAATCCATTGAGTCTTATTATTCATGTTTCTCAAAAATCATGAATGATCTTG
Organism: Tanacetum coccineum; assembly: GCA_026074375.1. NCBI lineage: Eukaryota > Viridiplantae > Streptophyta > Magnoliopsida > Asterales > Asteraceae > Tanacetum > Tanacetum coccineum. The sequence continues at coordinate 74,766 of BQNB010000692.1, read as the reverse complement.
AACGTCATGGTTGTTTACCTAAAGCCATTGCTAGCAACATAAAGTTTCTCACCTCATTACAATCTGAATAGGGCAAGTATGTCACCATGGTTTGTCAAGCGAAAAATCTTCATGGGGATGAATATGATCAGTTGTATGATTACCTCAAACAAAATAAGAAAAATATGAATGATTCAAGAGCCAAAAGAACTGCGAGAACACATTGCAGTTGTAACACTAAACAGTTTGTGTATTTCCTAATTATTTCAAAGAGCATATGCTGCTAGCAAAGAAATATGAAGCATGAATTGATCTGAACAACAAAGAAAATGACTTCTTGTTCGCTAATATCCTTGATACAAAGGAATTAAAAGAGAATGATGGCACGACTTCAATCTATCAACAATTATTCTGATGTTGGACCGTCTTATGATTCAGACTTTGCAAACGAGGTAAATGATTCTCAAACGAGTTTCATCAATGATATGTTCGCAACAAATGATCATGAACAATGTTATCCTAGACAAACGGAAGCTATTAAACCCACATATGATGATGATGATCAAATTAATAGCAATATCATAATATGATGATCCAGATGTGGAGGGTAATAGTGAAAATGAAGAACAAGATAACAATGCTCATGATCAGAAAATGCTGAGTTTGAATTATTAATTAAGAATGTGCAACTTGAAGCCGAGAAAATGAATAAGATTATTAAGGTTGTCAAGGATGAAAGTGATTTGTTGAAAATAGAACTTGCGAAGTACGCAATGGTTCAAGTTTTTGAGAATAAACCAGAATACAAGTATGACTGTATGCAAGCATACAATGAGGCTTTGAATCGAGAAAAGAAATTAAAAGATCAATTGCAAACATAATTTCTTCTTGAAAAACAAAAACTCGAGGCTCTTAAAAAAGAAAAACATGATTTAACCATTCAAGTTTCACGTCTAAAAGACAATATTTTGAGTCTAACTCAAGAGCAAGAGTCTTTGAAAGAACGTTTTCAGAAACGAGAGGACAAGTATCTGGATGAAATAATTGTTTTGCACGAAAAAATCAAAAGTCATGAAAATATCATGTATAAAACTGTTCAAACACTTCAAACGATTCATATGCTTGGTCCTAAGCCTCGTTCTTTTTATGATCCACTCATTGATAACAACAAATACTTAATACCTTTTGGTAACAAAATCCCTCATAAAATGTTCATAATTGTCTATTTGTGGTTAAAATATGTACTTACTCACTTTATATTTCATTTACAGGAAAATATGGACGTTGGAGCGAAAAGACACGAAAATTGGACAAGTAAAAGGTTTAAGTTATGCTGCCAAGTCATAACTACGACGTAGTTACCACATTGAACTACATCGTAGTTACACTTAGCCTGTAAAAGGAAAGCCTGACTCAGCATAACTACGACGTAGTTTATACCCTCAACTACGCCGTAGTTGAGACGAATAATATAAATACAGCCCTAATAGCAGCTCATTCGTATCATTCACTCACAAGGAGTTCCATGGAACATCTAGGGCTTTTAAAGGAGGACGAATTTCGGCTCATTCGCCACTTAGTTTAAGGGAGAGATCATTTAACTTATTTATTGTATTATTAATTCATCAACAAATTTGTAAGAACATTATGTTTTCTCAATCCATGAGTTCTTCATTTATTTCTTGTGTAATCTGTAGCATGAGTGGCTAAGCACCTTAAGTGCTAGCCTTGTTATGATTTTGTTATGGTTTTGATGTTAGTTTCTTGTTGAATTATCGTTTATAGGATATCCTATTTGCCTGTTGCATGATCCCTGGGATTTGGTAGTATTGATGCTAGTATAGATTATGTTAGGCTGTTAGACCTTATAGTAGGCTTACCAGTTGAATTAAAGGTTAACCGGGTACTATGGATAGGTTGGCAAGTGTCCATAGTGTAGGGATTGTTCATATCTCCGCATCGATAGGTACTTATAAACTTCGAGAAAACTCTTCTAGGAGAGTTTACAACCATGATGTGGGATTATTGGCACTAAATAGGTCATTAGGATAGTTGTGGGTTAACCAATGTAGACTAGATTCTCACCCTTCGTGCCCAATGGGGACCTGAGATCATAGGATGCATATGACAGGTTAAATGCTCAATTGACCCTGTTGATATTAGAACCACCATAAACGATAAGTAGACATTGCACTAGGAAACGTTAATCATAACCATGACAAAGGAACAACTAGGCTAGTACTCTATTCTCCCTGATCTATTCTTATAATTTTAATTTCGTGTTTAATTCTGTTCAAATCATATTCAAACCATTTTAATCTATGACCAATTCAAATTGCAACTTATACACTTAGCTCGTGGGACGACCTCAGATTTACCAATCATGCACTACACACGATCGGGTTCTTTGCCCGTTAGTGCGTTGTAGACCATAGGTAATCGAGTTTTATAAATTTAAAACTTGGAAAAATTAATTTCAAACGAAATCACGCATCACTCACTAAACTTGGTTTGGGGTATGAAAATCCTTGTCTTCTAAAGAAAGTCGTTGCACAAAATCCTAAGTTGTATCATGCTAATTCCCTTAGTGATAAGCAGTGTTGCAAAAATCGGCCTAAGCGGCCGATTAATTGGTGCCTACGCACTAGACGGGGATTAATCGCCTTTATTTTCATTAATCGGCCTTATTAATCGGTTTGGTCAAAAATCAGTCAACATACCGATTAATCGAATAAAAATAAGTCAAATCAGGCATAAATCGGCCAAATTGGACAAAAATCGACTAAATCGGCCAACTCGGTTACGGATAGAAATAGGTCAAATCGGGAATAAATCGGCCAAATCGGACAAAAATCGGCTAAATCGGGAAAATCATGCATTTATTTTCAAAATTTATAATTTTATATATAAGAAGTCCAATCTGATTAATCTTTGCCTAACCGATTAATCGCTAGGCGATACCCGGCCACCCAGCTAGCGCTTAGCGATTTTTGCAACTTTGGTGATAAGAAAGTGCATGTTGTTGTTCGTGATTATGATGATGCTCTTAAAAATGCTGAAAAGATTCGATTAAAAATGAAAGAAAAACAAACAAAAGAAGAAGTTCCAAAGATGAAAATCAAAATAATTAATTACACAAGTCTAAATGATCTTTATGAAAAGTTTGTTCCTCAAAAAGTAATTTCTCAAGAACAAGCTTATATTTCAAAGACTTCCACTTATAATGTAACTTCTGAGAAACCAAATGTTCAAAAGTCGAGTTCACCTCCGCCAAAAATGCCAAAACATAGTCAAATGAAAAGATATTTTGACACACTTGATTATGATGTTAAACGCTTTGAAAGTGTTTTCAAAGAAAAACTCACAGTAAATGGCTCAAATTTTGCATCAGGTTTAGAATATGAAATTCAAATATTTTTTCAAAATGAGGTGAAACCGATTAATGATCACTTACGTTTATGCGTAGATGGTTTTCAAAAGGAGTTTACAAAAGAAGTAAAAGAAATGTATGAGAGTTACGAATCAATGGAAAAAGAACTTGCTGAAACATCAAAGGAAAATGACAATTTCAATGAAAAATATAATCGAATCTTGGAAGCATCCTTAGCTAATGATGTTATGAATTGTGTTGTGCATTCATGTGTAGATATTGATAATGAGATTTTGAGAGAAGAGATTGAGAGAATTTCAAAGGAGTCTAAATATGTCTAAGAGAGTTTGTTAAAACGCATTGTAATTTTAGAACATGATTTTTAAAGATGTGAAGCTCAAAGCATAGCTTTTGAATTGGAATTACAACATAAGAATGAGAAAAATGTTTGTGAAAACTCTTGGATGTCGAAAGTGATAAAGTTGGATGATGAGAACGTGTCTTTGGTTTTTCAAGTTGAGTCTTTAACTAAAGAAAATGAACATAAAAAACTTGAATACCAAAAGCTTATTGATTCAATTAAAAAGACATAGTATCAGACTCAGAAAGAGATTAATGAATTGATTGAGCATGTTAATCAAAAGACATATGCATATGGGGATGTACGTGCAAAGAATCAAGATCTTTTGATAACTATTTCAGAGTTGAAAGAAAAGTTAAAATTTTTTGAAAAAAAAAGTATGTGAGTACTAAGTTTGACAAACCTTAAGTCTTAGACAAACTCATTTTTGTTACGTTGTTTAATAATCATTCAGTTCAAAAGACTAAGTTGTTCTTAAGACTAACGAGACAAATCTTTTGACAAAACTAGTCACTTCACGGACTTCACCTAAACAAAAGAAATGAATCTTCAGTAACACCAATGTCATTACACCAGGAATCTATAGGTTAAAACAAAAGACATGAAAAAGACACATGAGAAAACTAATGAGATTGTTTCACCTTCTACAGGAGTAAAAGATGTCATTAGTGCTAAGAGACCAAATTAACTGTAGAAAATTACGGAACAGAAACTGATAAGAGACTGTGTGCTACTGTAAAAATGGAGGACAAAGTGAGGAGGAAGTTATTAAAAGTACAAAACATGTAATTTTCTAGTGGGTCAAAAGGGGTACTAATAGTAGTACCTAGGGGTGACAATTTCTGACCCGACACGAAACCTGACCTGAAACTGACACGAAAATTAACAGGTTCGGGTTGAGTCTAAATAGATTCGGGTCGGTTTTGGGTCAACCCATCTAACATGTTTATTAAACAGGTCATGTTCGGGTTGGGAATAAGTTAATCGGGTCGACCCGCCAACCCGTTTACGATTTTTTCCTTAAATTAAAAATTATTACTCCCTCCGTCCCACTTTTATTGTCCTCATTTAACTTTTTGAAGTCTTTCTTTCTCAACTTTGATCTTTAATATTTTTTTGTTTGTTATATAATACTTGATTCTAAATATATAAAATGATTGGTTTTTAAATGTGTCTTCACTGATATAATTTTCATAAAGTATTATATAACACAAACAAAAATATTAAAAATCAAACTTGAAAAAGAAAGACTTCAAAAAGTCAATCGAGAACAATCAAAGTGGGACAGAGGTAATAATATTTTGTTATACAGGTTAAATGAGCTAAAAGAGTCGACCCACATACCTATTTAACCTGTTTAACCCGTGTAATGTGTCAACTTTTGTATATAAAACGGGTTAAATGAGTCAACCCGAAACCCGTTTAACCAATTCAACCCGTGTAACATATTTAACCCGCCAACTCAAGTATATATATGGGTTCAATCGGTCAGGTTCGGGTTTTGTTTAAACATGTTAAGGTTGACATAACTGACCCAATTATTTAAATGGGTTAAGTTCGGGTTATTGTTTTCTAACCTTCCAACCTGTTAACCCGAGCCCGACCCGAATTGACACCCCTAATAACCCATTAAACATATGTGTGGACACGTTATAAGAAAAAAAAATATGACATCACATCATATTAATTAATAACTAGTATAAAAATTGCTAGTACTAACTATGCTAGTTGACAAGGACATCTCAACCTTTCTATTGAATTTGATAATTGTATACCAGTAGATAAAGTCGTTCCCAAATTGGTGAGTATTGCTGTTAATTATTCATAAAACTTAGGGTGCGTTTGATTTGTAAAAGGTTAGAAATTGAATTTGAATTTGATAATTGTTTAAAAAAAGTAAAAAAGAGAAAATAAATAATAATATAAAATGTTGTTTTTTACAAGATATAAAAAGGTTTGGGAGCTCGCGCTTCGCCGCGACGACATTTGATTTTGTCATATTTACAAAAGTCCATGTTACATTTTCAGATTTCTTTATTCAGAAAATATTTGACATGAACAATATTTCTAACAACATATAGCCTATATAGCCAAACTATGTTAAAATCCTGAACGATCGCTACAAACAACTACATAGTGCATTAAGTGTTTTGGTTTACGTGTGCATTACAAAAGTTTGTTTAGATGCATATGTTACTACATAAGGTTGTTTACAAAAGTTTGTACAGATGCATATTTTATTGCATGTTTGCTCAAATCTTGACTTATGTTTGACCATAGTTTGGTCCAAACTCCCTTCACCATGTTCCGAGTCTACAATTTTGTCCTTTCTTTTTGCCGCCACTTCCTCTTTTATGTCCCCAAAGCTCATGACATCAGACAACCAATTTTTTGCATAACAATTCAGCACCAAAATGCCAGCTTTCTGCAAAAACAAAATTAGTACCAAACAACCCTTTAAAGATAATTTTATGCTCAAAACTCAGCAACCAAACTACCTAGTTGCCACATAAAACCTCATCAATGAAAAGGCTAATTTGCTGCATAAAAGTTCAGCATCAGTCTTCCTCCTTATAATTGTTACTGTACTATCCTATTTGATTTTATAACAAAAAAGAAAAAGAAAAGGAATGCTAGCAAGTTAGCCGACTTTATCCAAAACATCGACTCTTTGGACACATTAGTACGTTACTCGCTGTCTGATTTTACTAGTTACCTTAAAGAGGTTACTCGTTAGCAGGTACCAAACACTAATGATATGGAGAATAACTAAGAATCTTTGATAAAGTTTCACAGATTAAAATGAAATTATTCTTGACCCCTAAAACTAAATCTTAGATAAACGCAAGCCTAATTAATTTAACTTTTATATGTGACTATGAAAATCAAGTGGATACATGTAATTATCTCAATTGGCAAAACATTGGGTTCCAAACTTTCAGTGACTACATATCATTCTGATCTTATTCATTGTTCTTATGCGATAATTAGCAAGAGAAGTTACGGTCGATATCTAAACGATTCAAAACTCTACCTATTACAGTCCCACTTGCAACTCCAGAGTGTCTATACACTCATTCAGACCTCAGATTCTGAATTCTGATGAGGATTTTGGTATTTGCTGTTATCATATGTTTCTTGTCGATATATAGGTGGCGTGGTGTTTTTGGTATTTGCTATTATCATATGAGAAATGCGTAGTGGAATATTAATACAATAAATAAAGAGTACATACCACATTCTAGCAAGCGATGTTGTAACAGGCTTCGCTATCTCTGATACGGCCATAAGTTCATCATGAGAAGGATTTTCATTGAAGACATCTCGACCCGTAGGTGCATCCTTAGGTTCATCTGGTTCTTTTCTACTACAATAGCGTAAGTCCGTAAGCATCCGACAATGAACAATACTTGACATACTTTTGTTTTTTACAATTTCTATACAACTAATAAGCACTTTTCGCTTGTATTAAACATGATTGCTTGGACCAAAAAAAATTCTATTATGATTTTTCAATAGAGTAATATTTTCGGCGTGTTCCAGATTTAAAGTTTATCCATTTGAATTATTGGAGAAAAATTACAACCCAAATCGATTAATATTTTGAAAAAAGAAAAAATGGAATAAACACATTGAAATGAGAAAAAAAGATGCCTTCAAACAACATACTAACCTTCTGCGGTTATTGTCAGCTTCTTCCAAAGCCACTTCAAAATATACGGTGCTTGTCCTGGAGGGCACCTGCAAATGCACAGAAGAGATAGTTACTGGTTTTGTTTTAATCTATTTTTGCTTGTTTGATTTGTTAGAGATAGAAAATACCCTTTATTCACCCATTTTTAGGTAAAATACGTCAAAGTTTCTGACTTTTATTAGTCTACGAAATGTAAAACATATTTCTTACTTGAAATGACCCCTCGTTTTTTCTTGAAGATCTGCCTTGTTACCAAAGGAATCCACGACAATATCAAGGTTCTTGTGTTTTTTTAGTTCATGCGTAACACAGACTTGATGAAATTACTACTAAGAAAGTAATTGTTGGAGTTGTTGTGATTTTTTTTAAATTTCATCATAAAAATCAACTACTAAAAGGCCAACTTTCTGTGTAAAAAATCAACACCAAAAAGGTTAAATTTTGGCTAGTATGTGACATGTACATGGGTTCTGGTTGTGGTCCATGGTCTGCACATTCACGCGCGCCATTTCCATCTATAACCTTTCGTATGCACTTGCTACAGGATTGGTAGTACCAATCCCTTGCTGTGTTGATGCCAATTATGGTTCCCTCACAGGTGAATCTGACTGACTGCAGAGCATGTTTGGTTAAATTCATCTATTTACACGTTGTCTTCAGTCGTAAAAGGAAGAGTTCACAGATGTAAAATAGATTTTGGTATTGTTGCGGGCTTACCGTGTACCCGTCTGGATTCTGTTGCAGTATTGTTGACAATGCAAACATGTTACTATTTTTTTCTTGGTTAAGATCCAGACACCTTTATTCAGATATATCTAATGGTGGTTTCAGGTTCTGTTGTGCTCTATATCTGTTGTGTATTTATATAAACAGAAATTAGATATGGTCACCATAGTTTTAGTCAGAGTTATATTGACTTGTTTTGTTGTTTTAAAATATTGCTTACTGATCTCGGATTGCTTCAACGTCTGGGATATACGGATTAAGATAGTACTATGTTGCGGGAGTTACAGATAATTGTAAACCTGCATTGATGATTATTTGCTGTTATGCAATGTACCTTGACACAGATGGACGAAAAGTTGTAAAAACACAGGATGTCAGATAAATAAGATCGCAAAAACTAACTGCAATGAATACAGGCCTTTCCATTTGATCGTATAAATCTTTTGCGAATGTACGTGCAATTTCATCTCGCAGCGTAAGTTCGACAACGTCGCCGCTGTTCAAACAATTAAGGCGAAAAGGTTAAAAAAATTAACATGTTGGGCATTGCGCTTATATTTTTTTTCTAATTTACTTACTTGAGATTTTCAATGTCTAGTTTCTTGATAATGGTTTGACTTGTATTAGCATTTCCAAGTGTCCGTACGTTGTTTACTCGTGTTAGACAACCTATATAATCTGTCAATGTGCATGGTTGTTCTACAAAAGTTTTGTCGATAGCAAGAAAAAAAACCGAATAAATATTAGCATCTAGTATCAAAACACAATTACCTCAGAAAAACTAATAAATATGAGCTTAAATTAGGAGAAATGTGAAACCCTATAGCAAATCATCTCTTCCTCTAGCTTCTCGAGCTACTCCCTTTACCTGGAAAGCAGAAGCAAAGCTGAATGCCATAATCAGTTATTCCACGATTGGCATCGCCACCACCTAATATTAAGGTGAGCGACTTCAACACACTATGCTTCCTACATTTCAGACGATACTCAAAAGAGATAGCAAGCTGATACTTCTCCACAACTTCGTGTGGAGCACTATGGGGTTTCGCGTGTGCTACTTGTTGTAAAAAAATAGGATGGTTTTGCTGTTTAGCACCTGCTGTAAAAAATCAGGTGTTTAGCGATCTTTCTAAATACGGAGGTTTCGCGTGTGCTACCTGATGTCAAAAATCAGGCGTTAAATATGAAAATAGGCGCCTAAACTTTGATGTGGCGATATTAGAGATTACTGAATCGACGTAACATAAGCCCACTTTTGGACTTATTTTCAAGTTTAGGAGCCTATTTTCATGTTTAACGGGATGGTTTTCTAAGCTTATTTATTGGTCTTATAAGCTTATTGAGAGTTTCATAAGCTCATAAGCTCGCTTTTTTCAGTCGTATGAGGTTACCTACTCGAGCTTAAGGAAGCTTGAGTGTATAGCTTAATAAGCCCACAAAAATCCGTTTAGGTAACACAATACACAAAATAGGTTTTTTTACATGCTTGTGCTGTCGTTTGATTACAAATATCTTGAGCAAATTCAAAGATGAAGATGACAGGCACAATGATACCATTATAGCAATTGCACCACACGAATACCAAAAAAACCCGATTCACATATCCAAAATCAGTAAAAAAAATATACCACAATGCTAGAATATGGAAAATAACATACCTCATTAACTGCTTTATTCTCCGGATAATAATCAGATTGGCTAAAAAGATCAGGTCCACTCACAATAGTGTTCTCTTCACGGATTAATGGCATTAGCCTACCCAAATAGCGGCAATGTTGGGACGTAAGATCATCCACGTTACAACTGAGCCAAGAGCATCTAACATGAGAACAATGAGTTAACAAAACCAATGAGAACAATGTGCGAAACAAAAATGTTACACATTTTTGCAATTAGAAGTTCAGGATGAGTATACTACAAATAATATTTTCTAGCCTTCTGAAGCTGGTGGGTTACCATAAACGCCATCATAAGGAACAACAAATTTGCAAAGAATCGACAATGGCATACTTTATCCAAGCTGGGATCCTATCAACCCAAACTGCATTGTTGTGCTTGAATCTGAATTTTTCAAAACTATATAAGCATAAAAGCAACAAAAGCTAACTACGCCATTTTCTCTATTCCATAAACAAAAAAAAACGAAAATCATATTCTTGCTCACCTCATAACGCCAACAAAAAGCTTAACCTAATAATCATATTCTAGCTCACCTCATAACGCCAACAACAAAAAAATGAAAAATCATTTTTGTTATTCCACTAAGCTCATAAGCTCACCTTTTCGGTTATGAGTGTAACTTATTCAAGTACAAAAGCTTAACCTAATAATCTCTAAAACCCAAAAACTCAGTTCATGAGCTTTTCCAAATACAAATGTGCTCATAAGCTTGTAATATATGGTAATCCAAACACCCCCTTAATCCTTTTCTGTAACCTATCCTAAAGCTATCCTCTTTGACATAAATACCCAAATTAGATATTGTAAGGGACCCCTGTTCGATTAGGTTAAAATCAAAACAACAGAAACAATTACCAAACAGATTACCAATGTAACAATCCTATTTTTGATCAATGAACGACGTCATTAAATTCACTATTTATTTTTTTTTTTTTGAAAGTAATGATTTACTTATTATGTTTTATTATTTTTATCGGATACGTAAAGTGTATACGTTTCGCGATAAATTAAGTTTAGGTATTCCCGGAACCGTAAAATCTTTTCTACGCTTCAACAATTACTTATTTTTACATCCAACACTCAACGTTTGATAAAACTCACCCATATTTATCATGTTATGTCATCCCATATATATATGCAAGATAACAAAGACTTTATAAGTTACATACACTTGATAAATTAATAACTACACATTACATATTACTTTCATTTTTACCAACAATGTACAAGTAACAATAGATATTAACAAAAGGGAAGAGCTAGTAAACATCATCCCTTAATATCATGGGATGATCTCTTCATATGGGAACATAAAGACACCAACATTAATCACCCCCTTTTTACTCATCTTGCTCCCTTGACTCCAAATTTCCCTCCCCCTTTGAAGTCTTGGTCAAAGATAGCTAACATATGACCACCTTTATGTGTATATAATGCTTACATGCAAGGTGATAACATACACACTCATAAACACTTATCAAAAATCAATCTCTTTCTCTCCTTTTTCCTTCAATAAGCCACGGCAAACATACACCCCTTTAAGCAATTCATACAAATTATTTTACAACCTATACACACCTACATACATCATTCCTAAGATATTCTAAGATGTTTCCAAGCATTGGCTAACCATTTGCAAGTAGTTATCAAGAAAAGGAAGCTTGGCTTAAAAATCTAAACAAGGGTTTAGATTGTATTTCTCATTATCATACATCACTTTGAGGTTACTTTTATAAACCTTTATGTCTTTACATTTATCATTTTATGTGTTTATGTGTTCTATTTAGCAATATCACCATTTAGGGTTTTAAACATGTTAAAGGGATTCTTACTTGTGATTATGATTTTTAACACTTTTTCATATGAACTTGTGATCTTGGAATATATAATATATATGACATAAGTATATTATGAGTTATAAAGGAATTGTGGTAATTATTTAGTTGAAAAGTATAGAAAGTAAGTTATAAAAACAAAGTTATACGAGTGTACCTATTTATTTCAATGGGACTGTTTTGGGTCGACTTTTGAAACAGCCATATTATGTATTAGAAAGATAGTACACCTCATGACGTTTCCAAATATGTAGAGAACTTGAAAAACCGCCTTATAATGAAAAAGATACGATAAAAATACGATTTACGTTAATACCGGGTGTTATAAAACTATTTTTATAAAAATTACTATTCATGACAGAAACTTTTATATTTTTAAACTTCATAAATCAATAAAACTTTCAATTACGAGAACATGCTCGAAAGAATCGCTAAAAACGGAACTATAACGAATAAAATACGACGTTTACGGGTTTTACGATAACGAGAACGATAAAAATAAATTAGGGTCTGATGTGAACAGTAAAAGTTACTGTTCACCAGAGGGTCAAAAATATGAAAATGTCAAATTATGATAACTCGTCCTAATACGAAAGCGTGGGCATAAGAAACGTCAAAATCGGGCTTAAAACGCGAAAGTTACGCCAGTTTTACTAAAACGGTAATTATAAACGTTTTTACTTATTAAACACAATTTTACCAAAACAATTAGATGGTGATTGAACTATATAGACCTATATGTGGTATTAATCAAAGTACTATATTACTAGGGAGTTTCATAATGAGGCCTCTTCGGGGTGGCGTATCGACGAGTTGTTGGATTTACGATTTAAAGTGTCCTAGCTCCTCATACGTTCACTACATGACCTCTTAATTATGATAGCCCAAACGATAGTATGATGAGCTATACGACCTATAAATAATCAAAGTGTTTAGTACTTATACGACCTATATTGGATTAGGTTGCCTTCGGATTCCTTCGTGACGCATTTTTCTATTGTGAATACTTGTTGATTACCATTCACTCGAGGTGAGTTCATAGCCCCCTTTTTCTACAATTGTTTTACAAAATCTACGGGGTGAATTACATTGCTTGTTTTACTATTGGACACAAGTGTTTTTCAAAGTGTATGCTATCCAGATTACTGCCTGAATATTATTGCCTAAGTAGTCACTATATTGCCACTTAAGTCCCTACTTATCATGAACTTTACCTGTGGGTAACGCTAGTGTTATGGATAAGATCTATCGGGGGACTGACCATCCCCGTCTAGGCTGTGGTTATCTTGTTGACATTGACGATTTAACAAGAAAATTCGTAGGATGTTTGGCAACATCTGTATTGAGAAAATTCGTAGGATGTTTTTGTAACATCTGTATCCGTGTTGGGGCACAAACCTCGAGTACTGGTTTGATTACAGTTTATTACGTTAAGGTTCGGTGTCATGAGCTTAGGGCAATAATACAAAGTGTTGGACTATTGAATGTGTTTCATAGTCTACTATTACTTAAATCTTGTGGTCCACGCTATTTCCTGATAAACCTATGAATTCACTCAACAATTTTGTTGACGTTTTAGCATGTTTTAATCTCAGGTGCTGAGGTATAAGCTTGGATGGGAGCCGTGACGGATATCTATTTGAGGAATTATGATTTTCTTAAATTCAATGAAACTTTTGTCTTATAAAATCTTAATGTCATTTTGAAAACTATGGGACCTAATGTATAAACTCTGATATTTTGCTATGGCATCGAATGAAAACTTATCTTAAACATCCTTTTGAGGTCGTTTCCTATATCTTGATTGTTGTGCTATGAAGTCGCACCCCATTGTTACCTTTCCGCTGCGACCCGATTTTGGGGGTGTTACAAAAACAAAGTTCAGTAATATTTTGGAAAATATTGAATTTTTCAAAAAGAAGCAATTGGATATTTCTGAACTTAACAAGGAATCAGGGGAAAATATTTGTGATAATGCAAAATGTAAGTTTCAAACAAAGTTTGTCGAGCTTGAAAAGATTTTAATTCAACAATCAAAATATTTTAATGATGTCAAGCTTGAATTGTCGAAAAGAACTGTCAAATTTGAAGTGTATTTTAAAAAACTTGAAAATACGAAAGGGGTTCTTAAACGACAATTGGCTCGTAAGGATGATGATTCTAAAGCTGAAAATGATCAATTTTTGAAAGAAATTAATCATTTGAGGAGTCAACTTGAAAATCTGAAAGGGAAGTGTGTGGAAACAAAGTTTGATAATTCTTTAATTTTGAGAAAACCGCCGTTACTTAATAATGAAAGAGATAAGCTTTTAAAACAAATTACGTTTTTGAAATCAAAATTGGTATCATAAGATATTCGTTCTTGTCAAAAAGAATATCATGAATTGAGAACTTCGTATAATGCTTTAAAAGTGAAGTTTGATTCTCTTAATCGGGAAAATGGAACATTAATGTTTTAAAATCTTCAAAACCTAAAGAAAGTGTTTCAGAAAAGGTTCACACGGGTGATTCCTCAAAACCGTTTTCAAGACGGGTTTCTCAGTTTACAAACTATTCTTTTCAAAAAGATAGGAAGTTTTCTAAAAAATCTCAAAGTTTTGAAACATTTTTTCTTCATAAGGGTTTTAAGACAAGAGTTTCAAATGTAAAGAATTAATTTTTTAAAACATCACACTCTCGTTTTACACCGGTAAAACAAGTCTGGAGACCAAAGCAAAGTCATTCAAAATCTTTCAAATATTCCAAATCAGAAATGCTTTCGATGCAAAATAAGAATGACTCTGCTTCAACCATAAACAAGAAAGGAAGATTTTCAAATGATGCAAAAACAAATTTTCGGAATGTTTCATCAAATGACACTAACAAATAGAAATCTTTTTTGTCCACAAGATTTAAAACTCCATATGAAACACCGAGTTTCAAAAATCAATGGAAAATCAAAAGGAATCTTAAATCTCCATTGATTCCACGAGAGCTATTTTCAAAAGAAACACCGGTTTCAAGCCCTCGTTGGAACTCAACATCTTTACATCAAATTGACACAACTTTAAAATAGTTTTCAAAACTTGGCAAACCCGTTAGCACCGTGCTTAAATGGGTTCCAAAGGTTGTTGTCTAAATTCGATGTCAATGGTTTGTAATCAAATGTCAGATTGCAACCCGGTCTTCAAATAAAAGGGAAGTGTACGTTTCACGCTTTACCTTAAAAAGAAGAGAAATCTTCTTTGTCCCGAGCAATTTTTTATCAACATCATTTCAAAAAGTGTGCTCGGGACATATGATTTCTAAGTAAATGTCAGCTTATGACTCGTTCTTCAAATAAAGGAAAGTGTACATTTTTGTATATTTATCCTCGCAACGGGAAGCTTACAACTTCTCGGACTTGAGCTATTTCATTTAAGATATTCCAAATATTGAGCTCAAGTAAAATGGTATACAAAAGTTTGAACAGAAATTTTCAAGAGTTATTCAAAAAGATTTTTCAAAATCTTTCAACTTGTGTGTTCAACACTCCATTCGTTCACTCATTTGATATATTTTGGAAGGGGAGTATAAAGGAAAATGTTTTGAACAAATGAATAATAATCGATTTAAAAGTAGTTGTTGTCAAGTGTGTTTATATCAATAAGCGTGCAAATGGTGAAGATTGTGTCCGGTTATGACCGTTTCCTGAAATTAACAGGATGATGAGTGAGCAATCTACTGACCATACGTTTTAGATATCAACATACTTTGACACAACTAGTTTTTCAAATTTGTTTAGAACATTAAGAAAGGTTCCAAATTATAATCATGCTATATCCGTTTTCTCCCATGTGTTTTCAAAATCTCATATAGCTATTTTAATCCATTGATATCAAAAATATCATATGGTATGCTATTTTTGAGGGGGAGAAAATTGGATTAAAATGTGATCAAGAAAGATAAATGCTTAAGTGTGTGGAATAACAAAGTGATCTAAAAGACTCAAAGTGCAATCAATTGTTTCCTCCATATGCAAAATAATTTTGAATATCAATGCACATGTGTAGGGGGGGTATTTCTCAAAAAGTGAAACTTTCAAAGTGTTAAATGTTTTGATTTATATCAAACACTTTGATTGATTTTCAAAAGGTTTTATGGTTCTGATCTTAATACCCAACAACCAACTACCTCACAATGATCAAAGAAGAAATAAGGTGGTAAGGTTAGGTATTATCCCATGATCCAACCAGAACTGGAGGGATCTACACAAGGACATTCCATAAAAAGAATAGAAGTCCTTAGGTATGATGGAGTTGAATGTGAATGGGAATAATGTCAACTAAGGCATGAGCTATCATCGGAACAATCACAACATGATGATAGTAATGACGTCTTGGTGGACATTGAAGGGGTTGAAGAATGAAAAAGAAATATATGGATAAAGGGTGAAAAGAAAGAAGCCCTCCACAAACTTTAGGCAGAAACCGGGTCAATACATAATCTATCGAATATCACAAAGATGATATTTGGTATTGAAGAAAGACGTCATGGACCCAGTGATGCAATGCACAACCCTTCCTAGCCACTCAAGATTCTCTTCAAAGAATCTTGTTTCATTGTACGGAGATTAAATGCATAATCTATTGACATTCACTTCGAGCTGTTGATATTGAAAAGGTGGCAGTCTGCTCAGCCTTCCGATCACAGAAACCAAAACGTATTAATGAGTTAGAGCCCAACTGAGATCAAATCATATAATCTACATTAGGCACAAGAAGTACATTTGTTTAAACATCAAAGATACAAAAAGTACAGAGTCGCTTATTATGTCTATGTGACAGCTGCATTGTCTTTGTGACATTGCGGAACATTCATGAGTGATACTTAAAATTAAGTATTTACCAATGATTCGAAAGGAATCCTAACCCTGTGCTAACATCAAGCCAACGTGAATGTTAGGTCATAATTTTAAAAGACTGTTTTAATGATGCCATTAGTGTTAACTAGTAATATAAGTGTCAGTAGTTATCGTGTTTTTGGAATTTGTTTCGAAAAACACAAAGGACATTTCCTGATTTATTCAGTGAAGTGTTTGGATTACCAAGGTTAACTTATGGGTAATTTTTTTTTTTTGCGCCACACTATTGATGAGGGGAGATTGTTGGAATTAAAGATAGTAGTTGACTCTCATGCTTAGACCGCACTTCACACATGACTTCACTATCAAATATTCAGGCGTAACAAGATTATGATTATGTTTGATGGTCATCAAATATAATCAGGGGGAAGAGAAGTGTTCTAGCTGATATTACGACTAGAGCGCAAACATTAGCGGAGGAAAAGTGTACATCCGGGACTTAATTGACTTTGGTGTATACAACATAGTGCAACAACTGGGGGGAAGAAATGTAAACATCCATGACTTAATTGACTTGGAGGTTATAGTTTCATTCTTCTATTGTTGTTTGTCGTGAGTTGTGCATAGAATGGTTGTTTATTGGGGGGAAGCAATTAGAGGGAGATAATTTATGTACAACCAACACTCTACAACATCTCTAACCTTTTCAGAAGCAAGAACACGTCATATTCATAATTCAAATCTCATACTCAACGTTCAAGTACCACTTCCGCACACTCTGTAAATTTCAAAGAACTTCCTCAAATCATCACGTTGTTGATCTAGGAAAAAGTTCTACATGAGGAAGATTGTAAGCCGTCAAGAAAGTATGAGTATGTTGGTTAGAAGCTTCAAAAGACAAATCAAGATGGATTCACGGTAAAGAATGATGATATGAAAAGATCTCAAAGGCAAAGGAAAAAAAGGATAATAGAAAGATCAAGATCAAGATCACTAGAGCATGATTGGAACAAGACCACTATTACACAACAAGATTCAAGACAAATAAGCATTAAAGTTCAAAGATCAAAGTCACAAGAGAGATCTCAATGATCATCCTTTAGGGGCGATTGTTACGGCAAATAATAAAATGATGATCATTTATGCAAACAAAGAGAGATTCTCTTGATGTCCTTTGGGGAAGAATTGTTAGGAATGATAAAAGTGACGATCTTATTGAGATAAATGTCTTGTAATAAATAGAGAAATAATATTGTGTAATAGGTTAGGTGATAGGCTCGTGACTTAAACAAAGTCACGAGACCTGATAAATAGCCAAAAAGCTAAGAAACAAGAGCTCATTGCTCTTCTTGTAAAATGGGTATAAATACCCCACCACCACCTCATTTGTGAGGGGGTCTCATAAGTGTCTTCTAATCTCATTCTAATTTTTTCTCTAATCCTCCTCCTCCTTATTTCTCTCTCTACTTTCTATCTTTCTCTCTCTAGAATAAACACACACATAATACCTAAACACACACTCTAAATATTAATGATCTAATTAAGACCTAACAATTCCCAATACGAATTTCGTGTAACCTAAGGCACCAAATATGGTCCAAATATTGTATTAGGAAAGTGATTACACGATTCAAGAATTTATCCGGGCAATCTTTGATTAATCATAAGCCCTCCTCGTATGAAAAGAAGTATTGCTTTTTAAATTTTACATAAGATTATAAGCTCTCAAAATAAACGAACATATGTACTCTTTAGCTGTGGGTTTTATAGATTAAATTGCATAATCGTAAACGAAATTTGACTAAAGTACATTTTTCAATAACTTTAAAAGTGCATATACACTTCTGCCGAGAAAGTTTAGTGTGCAATTATCGTCCCTAACACGAAATTTATGAAACATCGAAAGTGAAGACGCACTCCTTACCAAGACAAGACACCAACCTTTTCTATAAGCATTGTTATCGCGGTTTCAAAATTGTAAAAGCTACAACTACAATTTGACCTAACCATTGTAAATGGTTTTGATATTTACTAAAATCTTCTATTTATAAACAGCAATTTTGTAATAAAAAAAGTAGATTTTCTACTTAAATTAGTTAGCAAAACATCTTTTTTGATGTTTAAACAAAAAAGACTAAAGTCAAATATAAAGAAAAAATAGATAAAAAATTGTAAGCTTAAAACAAGGGATTTATTATGTAAGCGAAAAGTTGTTTAGAAAAGATTTTGACAATACAAAGTAAGTAACAAGTCAAGCAAGAGTCTTGTTACTCATTTTCATTATAATTTCTCATTATTTTCTTTCCAATTTCACTTTCGACCACAACTATGTTCCTCACCCTTTAAATCCCATGTCTTTTTTCATCATTTAATTAATGGTTTTTTTGTTTTTGTTTTTTTAAATCTTTATGTGTGTGACTTTATTTTTAATGGTTTTTGTGTTGTGGGTATAAATCTTTTATGAGTTTTTTGTACTAAAGTTGCAATCTTTATTATTATTTCAGCATAGTTATTTATGGGTTTTGTTTATCTGTGTATCATTGAGGTTTTTGTAATAATATTATAATATTTGAGCATATTGAAGGTAAAGGTTTATTTTTCTTGTGATGGAATTTGTTTGTAATTAGTGATTTGATTCAATTTGGTATTTTGTTTTCAGTGTAGATTAATTGAATTGAATTGAAGATGGAAAATGGTGTTGGGTTTGATGTTGGAAGCAAATTGAGTCAGCAGTTATCGAGCTTGAGTGTTAATAATGGTTATGGTGGCACTAATACTATTAACGGGATGATGGTCAAGAATGATGGATTGTTTCAGGTTATGAAAGCAGTTGAAGCTGCTGAAGCTACTATTAAACAACAGGCATGTTTTGATTTTTCGTCTTGTTTGTGGATTAGGTTGATAGGTTTATGGTTTGATTGCGTTGGTTACCTTGGTTAGGTTTATGTATTTTTAATGCCTGATAACCTAGTATAATGATTTAGTGATCGGTTCTCATGACTGATACATAGTATGTTTAATCGTGCCAGTGTCTTAGCTCTAACACATGACATATAATAACAAACTAGAATACTAGATCATGGCTGGTATGAGTTTAAGATGAGAGAAGCATAATTTAGAGTATTGTTATCGCTTATTGTAAGGCCCTTGTGTTGATTTTCATTCGAAGTGAGGCTATGACTAATCAATTCAGTAGAATAACAGGAATTCGTAATCAGAACCCTTGTAGTTCTATGATTGGTTTGCTTTATTATAACACATTTGATGGCGAAAAGTTTGTGTTAATTTGATATGGTGGTTTTATATTTGGTTTACTAATCAATAATCTATGATGATAACAGAAAACAGAAGAGGTAGTATACCCATCCACATGAATCATTTTTCTGAATGAGTTAGGCAAGAAGGAAATAGGCATTTGATTTATGGTTCTATTGCTCATTACGGAGTATATACTAGTATAGACATGCGGTTGTCAACATCATGTTACAAGTTTACACACTTCACATATAATTTTTTTTTTAATCCTTGTACAAGTGGTACACGCATGAAAGTGTCACTTCTAAACCTCATGGACGTGAGTGGTATACGCAGGGCATCAATACTTTCTTTTCAGGATATACAATGGTTCTTAGTCATTTTGGTAGTTACTGAGAATGTTAGCCACACATTTTGAAATGATTTAGTTGGAAGGGAAAAAGTACAATTCTGAGTCTATCAATAAAGGAATTAAAATGGCCAGAGACAAGATTGTCAACTTGTAATTTTATGCAATATGGTAATAATTGTTGAGTATCTAGTCCTGTTCGCTGCTTTGGCATGAAACGTGATATTGTTTCCCAGATGTACTTAGCCACTGCCCTGGAACGGGAGTTGAGTTTACAGGCCCGGCCTCTGTAGATTTTGGGCCAGATTTTTTCTTATGAATAGACCCCTGATGTATTTGTAAACAGTAAACTTTAAACTGGGATTACTAATAATGACCGACTGACCGTGTAGTTTGCTATGGATGTAGGTCATGACCGTTTTCACCCTAACTATATAATTATATGTCTTATGTCTAATATTCATTTGTTAGTATGTCGTTGTTCTCATCCTCACCTTCTGTTTCTGACCCGCGTTGTCAATAAATCTCTTTTCTCAGGTGGAAGAGAATCACAGATTGAGGTCTGAGCTTCAAAAGAAGAATCAGGAGCTTGAAAACTATGTATCTTTCCGTTTCCCCTTTACTTTTAGCTTGCAGCCTTCATTTTCTTCCTAGCTTGTCATAGTTTATTTCCGACTTATGCAGATCCATTTTCTAATATCATATCATAAAATTACCATCAAAATTATGACACTGTTGATTTTTTTACTTTCATTCTTCTTGAATTGTTTTTGGCAGTGTTGTAAATATCGCTCGGCGGTACCTCGGCGGTCGACCCCCTTTAAGCGATATATCGGTCTTGGCGGCGATATATCGGTTTCTCGGCGGAGACCCTCTAAATTAAAAGGAATCTGCAAAAAATTATATATTAATAAAGTTTTTTTTAATTTATTCTTATTATTTTTATACTATATTCTTATGTATAAGTTGGAAAAAAATATACATTATGTGTGGTTTTAATTCAGTTTTGTATACTTTTATTAAATCACGATCAAGAAAATCAGAATACCAAAAAAAAAAAAAAAACAACCCAAAAATCGGCCGATTTTGACCAAAACCGATTTTTTACCGATAAGTGAAAAAACGTATCGGCTGACCACCGATAAGCGATATATCAGTGATATATCGGCCGCCAAGGCCGATATTTACAACACTGGTTTTTGGGTTAATTTGGTTAACTATCCAATCATCTTTTACTTTTGCAGGGGGATGTTAATTTGTAGGTATTTTAGGATTTAAATGTCACGATTAACTTTTTGTTTCTTCTATATGGAACTTAGACTTTAGTAATATATGTTTTTCCAGATGCCATGATTTTTGCTATCAAGATACTTTAGGATGTAAATGTCACAATTAATATCTGTTTGAACTTTGAATTATAAATTTCTGTGGTTGCTAGGTAATTTTAATTTGAACTTTGAATTATAAATTTCTGTGGTTGGCTAGGTAATTTTAATGCGATAAATTTTATTTTTTCTAAGATTTCTAGAATTTGAGTGTCATAATTGACTTCTGTCTGAATCATAGTTTACCTGGTAAGCATTGTAAGAACTTGGCTTTGGGGGTGATGAACTGAAAAACTAAAAGGGCATATTATTTTTCCTATGCACATCCATTTCTATAGTGGAGCTTTAGAGCAGCGAAATAGGATTAGGAACAGTGAAAATACTTTCGCATCATATGTATTAGATATATGAGATTTGCAAAGTGTTAGCCGCACAAAATATGTTACACCATGAAGGTGACTTCTGTTAATTGGTTTCCATTCTAGTAAAATTGTTTGCAATGTATCTTTTTTGGTTAGCATTATAAGGTTCTAAGTTGATGTATCGGAGTTGTATGTGTTCATTTACTTTACACTAAGCGATCATGTATGTGTGTTAATGGGCCATTTCTCATTCTCAAGTTTATGTTAATGCATGATTACTTGTTCTAATAACTATAGATAATTTATAGTAGAAGTAATATAAACATATCATCAAATGCTGTAAGCTATTTTTTATTTACTTAGGGGAAGTAGATTTTAAGCAAGTAATAATAATATTATTATTTACGTACAATGTTTTGATGGGAGCTACCTTTTTGCGCGTTAAAAAATAAATAATAAAAAAGTATCCATAACACTCATTACAGTTCAGCAGATTTCTTTATTTCACAATTAATAAGGCTTTACAGACTTAATTAAGCAACTTTATTCAAGTTTTTATCTTGAACCCTGTTTCTAGTGTTACTAGTTTCATTTAGGTAGCCATGCTGTATACTTTTGAGCTCTGAAAACCTATCTTTCTTTGCTGTAGAAGAATTGAGTGTTAATTTTGTGGCAGAAATCAAGTGATACAAAGGCTCAAAATAGCCAACCCATTGGTCAATGGAGTGATCGTGATTATCATGCCGAGAAAATGATAAGATTACCTGGGACCCTTCTCTTTGTCACTTCATCTATGCCGTGCCACAGGATTAAATGAAGGGCTTAACTCTCGCGCACGCGCACGCTCGGTGGTCCGCAGTTAAACCAATAACGGTGGCAGTCCACCAGATTTTTCTCCTTCGAGGTATTTTGGATCGGAAATATGTCATTGGTCGAGTATAAGATGTACCACGCGCGCGCGGCCTATATTTTAGCCTATCTACAAGCGCATATTACATACACATACTGTAGGTATTCAACGGCTGGAGATATGTTCACAACTCAATGTGTCTGCACATGGACATGGGATGGTGTCAATTTCTGATGTAAAGAATGCTGTCAGTCCTTCAAACCAGGTATAGTCGTGTATTTGTTGCGATAATCTTATTTTTTAGTTCTTAAGAACACTATTTGAATTACAAAGGTTGTATATCTTGTTGTGGAGAACCCTAAGAGATAAGGGAACACCAAGGAGATACTTAAGAGTCATTAAGGATATGTACGAGGGGGTGAAGACCCGCGTACGAACCACAATGGGGAGCACAGAGTTTTTCCAGGTGGAAGTAGGCCTCCACCAGGGCTCAGCCATTAGTCCATACCTTTTCACCTTAATACTGGACGAGCTTTCGCGGGGGATTCAAGAGAGCATCCCTTGGTGCATGATATTTGCAGATGATATTGTGTTGATCGCAGAGTCGGCTGAAGGGTTAAATAACAGAATTGAGAAGTGGAGGGAGGCTCTAGAAGACAATGGCCTACGGGTAAGCAGAGAGAAGACGGAATACCTTAGATGTGATTTCGGTTGGTACGAAGTACTCCACCAAGAAGTGAATATACGTATCGGAGACCGGATCCTTCAACCAAAGAGTCTTCTTAGTATTTGGGGGTCAGGATTCATAGATTCTGAAGAGAGTAGACGAAAGATGTTGCTCACCGTATTGGAGTAGGTTGGATGAAATGGAGGGCGGCCTAAGGAGTCATGTGTGATAGGAGAATCCCCTTAAAGCTAAAGGGAAAATTCTATAGGGTCGCGATTAGACCAGCTATGCTAGGAAAGCTCAAGCAAACAGGGTGGAAGTGGCAGAATTGAGAATGTTGAGATGGACTTGTGGTAAAACCATGGTAGACATGATACCTCAGAGCAGAACTTGATGTCGATTCTATAATTGTCAAGATGAGGGAAGGAAGGTTGAGATGGTTTGGGCATGTTAAGAGGAGACGAGAAACTGCCCCTATTAGGAGAGTAGAAGCTATGTTAGTTGAAGGGTCGAGGAGGGGTAGACCTAAACTTAGATGGGAAGATAGACTTAAGCAGGACATGAAGGAGCTTCTCTTGTCCGAGGACATGACCTCTGATAGGAACGCGTGGAGAGATAGAATTAGGATTAGCGGGTAGATGTAGTAGGCCTTAGATTAGGTCTTGCTTTTAGGAGCATAGGAGCTGCGTAGTAGCTTGGCCTTGTGTCCCTTAGCTAGTTTGCCTTCTAGAGCCTAGGAGCCCCCCTTTTTTTGCTTCTCCCTTAGGCTTTGCGTATAGGATTGTAGGTCCTTCGTAGTAGCTTTGCCTTGCGTGTCTTAGGTTCTTGGGCCTTTTAGCTAGTTGCCTTTAAGCGCCTAGGAGCCTCCTTTTGCCCCGCCCCCAGGTTTGCTCCCCATAGTGCCCTCTTAGGCTAGTCGCCTTTAGGCGGATAGGAGCCCCTTTTCGCTCTTTTGGCCATAGGTGTTGTTGTCTCTTGTGTGCCGGTATGCTTGTTTGCTCTGCATGTGCTGCTTGTCGTGCTCTTGTCGTATGTCGTTGGGATTGTTTGCTCTATTTGTTTGTCTGGTTTGAGCTGTGGGCCCTTAATGGGAGCCATCTTGTCTTTGTTTGTGTCTCTCTCGTGTTATGCTTGTTTCGTTGTCTCTTGTTTGCTTATATGCCTGTTTGGTTGCGTTTCGTTATATGGGAGAATTATGGGTTTTACTTGAATTCGATAACACTAAGGCCAAAGAACTATTTCGGGACAATGTAGGCGTGGGGTCTTGGTTTTCGGTGTTACGTCAAGCGTCTCATGACTTCACTCCTGAGGGTAGAATTGCTTGGGTGGATGTTGAAGGAATCCCTTTTAAGTTTTGGTCAGGAAAAACGTTTAAAAAGATAGCTACAAAGTGGGGTGAACTATTGGATGTTGATGACCATGACGAGATGAGTTTTCATTCAAAGAGGATATGCATTCACACGAAGATATGTTCCAACATATGTGAAAACTTTAAAATTGTTTTCAAAGGTAAAGTGCATTGGATTCGAGCTAAAGAAGCTACCGGCTGGATACCCGAGTTCTCCGAAGACGAAGAGGATGATGATCATTCTGAACAGGAATTCATCAGCAGTGAACAGTCGGATCTTGGTTTACATATTGATGGAGAGGATAATGGTGCTTCTGAGGTGCCTGAAACAATTTTTGAGAATTCTGATGGCATGAAAGAGAGGCAGTCGGAGGATCCTTTTGGTTTATACTCAATTCTAAATAAAAACAAAGTTAAATCTGATGTAATTCGGGAGGTCAATGATGAGAATCCTAGCCTCAAATATCCTCCCGGTTTTACTCCTAGTGTGGAAAAGAATGGTTCAAAGTCAAAGGATGATCAGGTCCAGAATATAAGTGATAATCAGTTAAATGGTGATAATGAGTCTGTGCATCAGGTTGAACGTGAAGATAACAGGAATAGTGATGGTGCTAAAACTAATTCTACAGGTTCAAGGAAATTCAAGATGTCTGAAATACCACGTACTGGTGGATCTATCTTAAGTGTCATGGAGGAAATTGTGAAGGTGGGTATAACAATGGGGTATAATATGGATGGGTGTGCGAATGATATTACCAAAATAATTGAATCACAAGGAGGGTACGGGGTTAATAGATGAATTTTCTGTCTTTAAATGTTCAAGGCCTCGCCCAAAAGGCTAAAAAAGATTGGGTAAAGGAGTTGTGTAATAAGAATAAAGTGAGTTTCGTGGGGTTACAAGAAACTAAGATGGAGTCTATTGATTTACTTAGTGTGAGACTCTGTTGGGGTAATGTAAACTTTGATTACGTTCATAGTGACTCTATTGGTAATTCTGGAGGGATTCTTTGTATTTGGGACCCAAATTCGTTTCGTAAGGACAGTGTTACTGTGTCGGATTATTTTGTCATTGTTCGTGGTGTGTGGATTAAATCGGGGATGGATATCCTTATTGTTGTGGTATATGCGCCACATAATGTTAGAGATAAACGGCTATTATGGGATTATCTTTCTCATGTATCGAACCAATGGGCCGGTGAGGTTGTGATGATGGGAGATTTTAACGAAGTTAGATACAAATCGGACAGATTTGGATCGAATTTCAATGCTCATGGTGCGGATATTTTTAATAATTTTATTATTAACGTAGGTCTTGAAGAGGTTCCTCTTGGTGGAACTTGGTGCCACAAATCCGCTTCTAAAATGAGCAAGTTGGATAGGTTTCTCGTTTCGGAAAATTTGTTAAACACATGTCCTAATATAAGTGCTATTACTCTGGATAGATTTCTCTCGGATCATCGCCCTATTTTACTTCGTGAAGCATCCTTTGATTATGGCCCGACTCCGTTTCGGTTTTATCACTTTTGGTTTGATGTGGATGGTTTTGATAAATTTGTTACAGATTCTTGGAAAGATACTCCTGGGGATGATTCAAATGCTATGCGTAACTTGTGTGGTAAGTTAAAGTTCCTCAAGGTAAAAATCCGAGCTTGGTATGCAGATTACAGAAACAATTCCAAAGGTTCTGTTACTAATTTCAAGAAGAATAGGACTTGGATGAATTGATTGATTATGGTTATGGTTCCGGACGAGATTAGTTAACAACCGTTTGGAATTTCTTGGTAAATTACACGCATGGAATAAGGCCCAAGCCTTCGAAGTAGCTTCAAAAAGGCTAAGATCAAATGGATGTAGAAGGAGATGAGAATACGATGTTTTTCATGGCATGCTTTACCAAGAAACTTCGTCCTATAAACTCCGGCCACATCCATCGATATAATCGATTGCGTAAGCCTTATATAAATAAATACCACATAGCACATAAATCTTTTAACTATTTTTAGGCCCCATTAATTCAATAATAAGGGTCTTCCCGAATTCTTGAATCATGGATCTTACCAATTAAGAAAATATTTAAAATTATGCGTATCTTGATCATATTTAAACCAAATCCGTTTAACAAATTAACAAGATTTAAATATCTAATATCAATCCATGATAAATTTGCATGATTTTATCATGGATCTCCATTAACAATTAACAAAACTTAAAACTATTAACAATTAATACATCAAGTTTTATATATAAAATTGCATACAACCTAGATCTCGTCTAATTAATTTTATTAACCGTCAAGATCAAATCTTTTAAACAAAAACGCCCACCGGGGCATTAAAATTAATCACGAAACCCTAATTTATCCAATTTTATTACTTGTAATTAAAGATTCTACACGATGGCTCGTGATGCCGTTTTACAATCTAATTAACCATATTAATTAACACGAGTACGCAGCGGAATATAGATAATATGTAGAATACATTAATTAACAAGAATAGAATAATTATACCTTTTAGCACGAAACGATACACCGTTTAAAGGTAACCGTAAACACCGTCTTCTATATACGCGTGTGTATAATACCACACGCAAAACCACAAGAATCAAAGTATGATTCCTCTAAGCTTTCACACACTATACGTTCTTAGCAAATGACGAGGTATGCTAGTACTAGTAGTGAATAACAAACAATGTTATTCGTCTCTTGAATCTATCAACTTACGAACAAATAATCACCAAAGGTGATGATCGAATTACCAAACGAAAATCTAAAGTATTCGTTTGGTTTGGGATGATCGGAAGACAAAAGCTTAGCTCATCGCTAAATATTTCACATCTATTCTATGCGGATGATGCAATATTTCTTGGGCAATGGAATAATTCTAGTATTGACACCCTTGTTCATGTGATGGAATGCTTTTATCGTGTCTCTGGTCTTCGGATAAATTTGTGCAAAAACAAGATTATGGGTATTCACGTGGACGCTGACAGAATTAAGAGTGCGGCTTCTAAACTTGGGTGCCTTGTTCTCAATACTCCTTTCCTTTATTCAGGTACGAAAGTTGGTGAAAATATGTCTAGAGTGCACGCTTGGAAAGAGGTCATTTTTAAAATCAAGTCACGTTTGTCGAATTGGAAGTTAAAAATGTTATCTATTGGTGGTCGATTTACTCTTCTTAAATCGGTGTTAGGATCGACGCCGATCTTCCATATGTCTATATATAAAGTCCCTTCGAGTGTTCTCCATTTGCTGGAATCCATTCGGAGTCATTTTTTCCATGGTCACGATCCTAGAAGTAAAAAAGCATCATGGGTGAATTGGAACAAGGTTCTCACAGCTAAAGAAAGAGGGGGTTTGGGGGTTTCCAGTCTTTATGCGCTTAATAGAGGCTTAATGTGCAAATGGGTTTGGCCATTTTTTGCACATAAATCTTTGTTATGGTCTAGAGTGATTAAGGCCATTCATGGTCCTGAGGGGGGTTTGATCACTGATGTGAGAAGGGGTTTTCGATCTACGTGGACCTCTATTGTGCAGGAAGTGAAGAAGTTACAGAATCAAGGTGTCAACATATTTGATTATATTCGGATCAAGATAGGAAATGGAGACAATACTAGTTTTTGGAAAGACAAATGGCATAATGAAGGCGTTCTGAAAGATGTATTCCCTCGTCTGTACGCGTTGGAGAGGCATCAGAATGTAACTATTCACACGAAACTGATTGATTACAGTTTAGTTAACTCCTTTCGTCGGAATCCGAGAAGTGGTGTGGAAGAATTTCAACTCGACAATCTCTCCAGGTTGGTTAGCACGATTACCCTCTCATCTGCTGTTGACAGGTACGTTTGGTCGCTTGAAAATTCAGGGGAGTTTTCGGTGAAGTCTATTCGGCAAGTGATTGATGCTAATTGTTTTCCTGTTATTCACTCGGCTACGAGATGGGTTAAATCTGTGCCTCTTAAGGTGAACATCATGGCTTGGAAAATAAAAATGGATGGCCTGCCCACTAGAATGAATATATCTCGTCGCGGTATTGAAATTGACTCGATAGTTTGCCCTATTTGTAACAGTGGGGCGGAATCTTCTTGTCATATTTTTTTCCAATGTAATTTGGTTAGACAGTTGGCTCGGAAAATATCGTCTTGGTGGAATGTGGATTACGTTGATGTTTCTTCTTATGAGGAATGGTACACTTGGTTGGTATCTCTTAGGCTTCAGGCAAATCTCAAAGCGGTGTTCGAAGGCATCTTCTATTGTTTATGGTGGTCGGTTTGGATGTTCCGTAACAAGATTCTTTTCGAGAAGGATACTCCTTCGCAGGCGAGGATTTTTGATAACATTGTTTCTAATTCTTATTATTGGTGTAAGTTTAGATGTAAAGCCTCGTTCAAATGGATCGATTGGCTAAAAAACCTGCATCTTGTAATTGTCTAATTCTAGCTTCTTGCTAGTCGTTTAATAAAGCTGCTGTTCAAAAAAAAAAAGGATGACTTGTGGAACAAGTGAATTAACCGATAAAAAAATATTGATTTGTTCTTTCATTAATGATCATGTTAGTTATTCACTTTTTTTATCTTTGTGTCTTCAATTCTTTGAAATATTAAATTGTGATCTCAACGATAGTTTTTGTTTGAAATTAAAGTATCACGTATTGTTTGGTATTTTGTAATCAAAAGGGGAATGTAAAAGATTATTACGATGAAATAAAAAAATGTTGTTTGTTTATATTTATGGAATGTAATGATTCATTACAAGGAATGACCAATTACAACAAAACCATTTCTTAAAAGGCCCTTACTTTTTTTTTATTTCATCTTGTAATGAAATAAAACTCCACCATTAACTGACATATTAAATTAACTTCATATCATTAATGGGGCATTTTAGTCTTTTTATTAAGATTCCATTACGTTTTATCATACAAACCAAACATGATTAATAATGATAATTAATCATTACATTCCACTATTTATTCCATTACATCAGTTATTACCTATATAATCAAAAGAGAATCAAAACTACGTCGTTGCACTATAGTCGCTACCGTGCACTACAGTGTCCGGCCTATTGGGCTCTCATTTTAGGCCGGTTTTTTTTTGCTAGTGTTCGGCCCATTAAAACAAAATTCCTTTTGCTATATGGAAAAAAAACCTGTTGCTGGCTCAAAATAGAAAAAAAAAAAAACGGAACGTACCCTTACTTTTTAACTATTTACGGCTTTCCATCGCCCCCCCCCCCCCCCCAAAAAAAAGAAGCTTTTGCTTTATGAAAAAGGAATAAAAAACCATGTCGGCCCAAAATAGAAAGAAAAAAAAATTACGGGACGTACTCTCACCTTAAAACTATTTACGACTTTTTTACGTAATAAACTTTACTTATTAAATATACAATACATGTCTACCAAAAAAAAAAGCTTTTACTTTATGGAAAAAAAAATCCCCATGTCGGCCCAAAATAGGAAAAAAAAATTATGCGACGTACTCTCACCTTTTAACTATATAATTTTTTTACGTAATAAACTTTACGTATCAAAAATCCAATACATATCTACCCATTCATTCAAATTAAAAAACACCCGCGGAAAGATAAAAAAACAAAAACAAAAAGTAATAATTATTATTCGGGAAAAAATTAGCCCCGCCGCAACACGCGAATCCTTATACTTGAGCACACCAATAAAAAATAACCCGCCCCGCAGCAACGCGCAGGTACTTTGGCTTATTCCATTAATTTGACACTTTATTCCGCCTTACCAAGCAAACCCTCAGTTTATCACTTGTTGTATATTTAATTACTTATTTTACCTTTGAGAGTTATTACTGATCATATTAACTCACAAAATAAGTAAAATAGAGCAAACTATTTAAGTCGATTGAATGCAAGAAGTCAAAAGGTTAAAAAGAATGTAAGAGAAAAGATATGATAGAAATTAATTGTGGCCACGTAGATCTACCTTATAACATCGGGAGGTAATTTGCACTCTTTGTTTTGATTGAGACACTTAAAAATATAGTGACTTGACATTTATACCCTTGTAAGAATGAATATGAGTAAAAGTGATATAAAGGTATAAATGTCAAGTTACTATATTTTTGAGTATCTCAATCAAAACAAGAAGTATGCATTCCCATAACATTGATGAAGCGTTCAAAATATTGGTAACAACTAACAAAATTATATGTTGCTGATTTGTAGGGCATATTTACTTTTGAAAAATAACGTAGCAAACAAACTACAAACTATTTTGTGGGTTTCCAAAGCTATAGATGTTGACTTGTTCACTTATTGTTTACTTCAGATACAAAGGCTATATGATTCTAGGTTGACCCATGAGCAAAAAGAGAATAACTAACCATTGCTTAGTGTTAAAGATACCTGTGACTATTATTTTAAAATGTGTGAGGTCTCAAATTCAATTTATGCTATGTGCAAACAACTTTTAAGTGGTCACGCTAACCTTCTAAAAAAGGAGGGTTTTACCTAGTTTGAGTATGTGTAACGGCGAATTCAAACCCCAAGAATTAGTCGGCCAAAAGGTCAAAAACCACGGTTACAAAAAAAAACAACTGATTTTTTGTACATGCAAATATAAGATGTCGCTCATGACCCCATAATTACTATATATACTATAGGTGGAAGGATACGGCGTCGTTTTAACGTTGTATTTTGCGGCCCGAATTTTTAGCCCAACAACAACGGTCCAAACTGTAAAAAAACTTTCCCCGGGTCCAAAATAAATAAAAAAGGAAATTTTATAAAACGGACCTTGAACTTTTAACTATTTACGACTTTTTTATATAATAAACTTTATTTATCAAATATATGTCACATATCTGCCGACTCATTCAAATCAAAAAATAGTGGCGGAAAAATCTTCGAATTGCGAACAAAACGGGCCCAATATTGCAATGCTTCCGACATACGCATGATTTTATAAAAAATATTGAAGTTTAATATAGATTGATTTTTTTTTTTTACAAAATGTACCATTAACTTTTAACTAATTACGACTTTCTTATATAATAAACTGTATTTATTAAATATATAACGCATATCTACCGATTCATTCAGATAAAAAAATACTCGCGGAAAGATCTTCGAATTGCGAATAAAATGGGCACAATATTGCAATGCTTATAATATACGTACGATTTTATATAAAATGTAGAAGTTTACTGTATATATATTTAAGAAAAATATACTTTCAAACTACACCCTAAACTACTTAATAATTTTAAAATAAACGACAGGGGTTAAAAACGTACAATTCTATGAAAGTTTAAATATATAAATAATTTATATTAATAAATGTGCTGCAAACAAGTCAGCCCCGCCGCAATGCGCGTACACATTCCCACTCAATACTCATAAAAAAGTCCATAAAAATATGGCAAAAAAAAACACCGAAAAAGAATAAAACTTAAAAAAATCACCTTACACAACTTTTTTTAACAAAGATTTAAACAAAATGATACCAACATACAAAACATAAAATTAAAAGCAAAAGAAAAAACAAAACCTACAAGATACATCTTCCTAAGAAAAAAAAAACCCGCCCCGCAGCAACCCGCCTCTTAAAAAGCTAACATTTTACGCAACTTTCCATAAACCAAAAGCGAAAAAAAATAAAGCTTAAAAAAAAGAAAAAGAATCACACTTACACAACTATTTTTAACAAAAACTAAAAAAAAAAACAAGGTACATCTTTAAAAAAAATTCCAAATTAACGGCCTTACCAATATGTCAATCACAAAAACAAAAGCGAAAGAAAAAAAACTACAAGATACATCAAAGGAAAAAAAACTCCCGCCCCGCAGCAACGCGCGGGCAACTATGCTTGTTCAAACCCAAACCCAAACACAACCTCAAACTTCAATCTTCAAGCGCATCTAAAATAAAACTAGTGTAATACCCGTGCCTTGCACGGGTCATGTGTAAAAAATAAATCATTTCTTTACGTAAAGAGTGGATATATATTTGGTTGTGCAGAGTTTCTCGGACACGTGTTGAAGTCGAGTTATATATGTACAACATTTGTTGAAGAATTACTTTCGGGCACATAATATGTACACGTAATTACCTGGTGGTTTGACATTTTGATTTGAACGTAAAGAGTGGATATATATTTGGTTGTGTTTTGTGGGTAATAATGAATCGTTGCCCTTGCTTCGCGACGTGTAACAAAGATAAATATTTTTATTAGGGAAAATCGTAACAATTCTTAGACCAAAAAACGTTATAAGTACTTAACATAATAAAGCAATAAAAACCGCGTAGATTAGTCGGTCAACAATTTCTAAGAAAATCATAATTTGCACATTTATTTTTATGTCCCTACTTCCTTTGTTAGTTTTTAGGGTATTTGTGATTGAGGTTTTTACTTTTCATTTGTGGTTTGAGTTACAAATTCGTACTTTATAGTTTGATTTTATGTGGCATTTTAGTTATAAATATATATTTCTTAGGCAATTTAATTTATTCCATATCAAATTAAAAATGTAATCATCATTTATTTTTTTAGGCAATTAGGGCTTCCTATACTGTTTTTTGGTTTGCGTTACTTTTGTGTGGGGTAGTCATCTTCAAGTCTTATACATTTTCAGCACATATATGCACATCTTCATGTCAGAACATTGAATGTATAAAAACTCAATTTTAAGCTGAAATATAAGCTTAAAATTTTACTATTACAAAGCCAAAAAATTTCAGCACATATACGCACATCTTCATGTCATATACATTTTCAGCACATATACGCACATCTTCATGTCATAACTTAAAATTTTAAGCTGAAATATATGTTTGCGAAGAACACCCAAACACAAAGCCAAAAAAGTAATAACAGATAACCCTAAACTAAAAAACTAAATTTCTTATTAAATACACTTACAATGGTTTTCATTTCTTAATTTTCAACCAGATCTAAAGTAGAAGCAACATACGAAAGAATGACACATAATATTTTCTCACACATACATAAATAATCTAGTGGAAGCTCCCTTTCACCCTACATAAAAAAAAGTGAACCGGAGGAGAAAGAGAAGGCACATAGTCAAAGTTGTTAACAGAAAAAGTGGCTAGAGCTTTTAGCAAAGCAAGTGACCGGAGAAGAAGAGATCTTTATATCTTATTCCACTACAATGACCCACTACAAAATAACATAGACAACATACTAACAATCAAATCAAACACACTAACCCCTAAAGTATCACAAAAGAACACACACAAACATTCTCGCTTCGTCTTTTGATTTTGTAAACCAAGATTCGAACATTACATAAAACACTCTTCAACACATGCGCGCCACACACATTGCACATATACAAACAAAAGACATATTAAAGAAAAGACCAAGTTACTCCCTTACATCTACACACTTTTCTTCGAGATGCGTATTATCCGAGATCTAGAACAAAACAACAAAGAACTTGAAAGAAGAGAAGTAGGCTCCGGTGGCTTGAAAGAAAAATGCTAATACACTCAACAAATACAAACTACAAAAGTAAGCATGTAAGCATTAGTGGCAGAGGTGGCTTGAGGATGTAGGAGTAGCAACTGGTTGAGAGATTGTATGTGTGTATATATATTTTTGGAATGAATGAAGTAATGGTTTCTTTTTGGTCAGTCAACTTTTTGAAAACCATGTCAAAAATGGCGCAACCCTCAAAAGCAGCCAAAAAATATTGACAGTTTGTTGAGGGAGGGTAGTCACAAAGATATCACTTAAATTTAGGAGCGGAAGTTATACTTTTTTTTATCCCATGTGATTTTATCCTCAAAGAAATCTACAGATGTACTTGGTCAATAGCTTGGAAATAGATAATATTTTATTTTGAATGGTTGGGATCTAATATGAAGAAAATTTCGATGGCTGAGATTAAGTTTCATGCAATGTTTTTTCTCTATGCTCCGCCGGCAATAGAAAAGGAAATTCCTATTGTAATCCATTGAGAAACAAAATTAGGCTGAACACACCTTAATTCAATAGGTTGCATTGAGTGCCTTCCACATGGTTCATCTTCAAGCACATCCTGTACAACTCCTTCCACTATCTTATTCATTCCCACCTCTTGATCTTGTCTTTCTTTTTCCCTATAAGCTTTACATGCTATCTTAAAGTACTTAATCATGTCTAGTGACCTATCATTACAACTTGGTTGTATCCTCTTGTTAAGGTACTGATCAACAGTCATTTTATCTCTTCCATATGATCACTTTCAACATCAGTTAGCACACTAAACTTATTCTTCTGTCTTTCCTTATCATGTATACCATCTAAAGCTTTTTTCTTATCATTTCTTATAGGTGGCTTAGGAATTTTTTCCTCAAAAGTCTTTTCCTTACTACTTCCACCAACATTTTCTACATTAAATTTGTTCTTATTCCATTGTTTCTTAGCCTGCCAATTATTATAATGTGCAGTCCCTTGCTTCCTTTCCATTTCAAAATTGGCTCTATTATACATGTTGTTTTTATCCACTCTCACATTTTCAATATCCTTTTTACCACCATCCACAGACAGTCCTCCCTTCGTGTTCTCACATGTGTTTGACTTCAATGTCTTAGTAATTTCATCAGTTGTTCTTTCTATTATGTTACACTACATCAAGATATGTCCAAACACCACACAGTGGCTCCATACATGTGGACATGTGGTTCCAATCATATTCCACCTTAACAATTTTTGTCCCTTCACTGCTTTGTTTTTTTTACCAATACTGTAATTCTACACTATCTTTAAATCCCTTCTCAGCACTAACTTCAATTAGAATCCTAGCATATTTAATTCTTCCTACCTCATTCTTACATACATTAGCAGTCATGTAATCCATTATGATAGGTTTCCCTAAACTACTAGCCACTGCACTTAGTCTTTCAATACTCTAAGCTTCCATGGGGTTATTAGTGAATTTAACCCATAAAGGTATCTTAAAATGCTCATTCTTTTCCATCCTAAAATCTGGATTCCACTTTTGAACCATCAATGGCTTCCCATTTCCACACCATTATTCATCTCTTCTTCATATCCAAACTTAAACAACCAACATCCATTAGCATTATCCACAATTTCTTTCAACCCATATCTTCCCTGCATTCTCTTTAAATGATACCTAGGTTCAGGCAGGCTCAGGCATCTTATGTCCTACAAAGTAGCCACATCGGGTAAGTTGCCATTTTTTACTACCAATTTCTACCAATTCTTCATCAAAAACTACCACTTCATTTCCTAGATCTTTTACAATAGTTGGAATAAAATTTAGCTTATTTTGGATATGATCGTTAACTTTCTTAGCAGCATTAGCATATGTTTCAACCTGTTTAATCTCATGTTTTCTACTTTCACCATCACTATCAACCTTAACATTGTTATGTCCACTACTTGTCCCTTCATCATGTATTATATTATCATTCATATTATAGCCACTACCAGTATTCTCACTGTCAATGTTATCTATATTATGAACATTATCTATATTAGCACTTACAATAGATTCAACATGATTACCCATGTTAGGACTCTCATCGTCAGTATTCATATCCTTACTTTCACAATGAAATTCATTATCATTTTTTCTCATTTTCATTTCCCCAAATTATGCCAATAGGATCTTCCACCAAAACCTTAATTTGCTCATTATTTTCCTCCACACAGTCATCATTCCTTTTTTGACTCAAAATTCCCACCACATGATCGTTAAACCTCATAGAAACTTTGATTTGTCTCTTTAATGATCGTTTCTTATTCGACATTAGAATTGAACTGAATGGATTAAAAAACTTAGGTTTAAATTTCTACAAAGCAAAATTAAACGCATAAATAATGAATTCGATGCAATAGTGACACAATTGGTGTCAACATATGCAATTAGGTTCTGTAACAGCAGCAAGTCTGGTCTTTGGTAGAATCTGGTCAGACAAGAGCATCTTTTAGGACCTTATATTTGTTGTCATTTATTTTAATAACCTGATCATTTGTCTTCAATAAAGGTTGGGTGTTTCAATATTAATTATAGAATAGGTAGATGAACATGTACTTGTAATAAATGCTATTATGCCTATATGAGGGGCCAAGAATACCATTGTATGGCAGTAAAAGAAAAGAAACATAATAAAGAATAAGTGTTTGCCATTTGTGAGTTGAATATTTATTCCTCCAATTGTGTGTTAAGTGTTGTGTTTGCTAACTCCTTGTGCTCATCTCTGTCGAACGGTGTCATTTGGTATCAGAGCTCAGGTTGAGAATGGTTGGCCGACGCCGTACTAGCAATGTCAACCAGTTGCATGAAGAACCTGACCTAAGAGACATTAAGGTGAATGAGTTGAGGCAGCTTGTACAACAACTCCAACTGCGTCTCGAACGCGTGGAGGCTCCTAGACAAAACCACAATGAACCAGAAAATGAAGATTCTGATGAAGAATACAACCCGTTCCATGTTAGCCGTGGCTCAGAATGTAGTGATGAAAAGGCTCAGTATCAAAACAATAATCGTAAGAACAATCGCTTCCAACGTGGTGCTCCCATGAGGGTAGACATTTCTGTGTTTGAAGGTAGAATCCAACCCGATGAATTCATTGATTGGATTGACACCGTCGAGTGAGTTTTTGACTATCAAGAAGTTCGTAATGATTTGAAGGTGAAAATTGTTGCCATCAAGCTCAAGAAGCATGCTTCTGTTTGGTGGGAACAATTGAAGTTAAAAAGAGCTCATGAGAACAAACCACGAATCAAAACATGGGAGAAAATGAAGTGTGAGTTGTGAAAAAAGTTTTTGCCTGATGGGTATTTACACGAATCATTTCTACACTTACATGATTTTGCACAACGTGATCTATCCATGGCAGATTACACAGAAGAGTTTGATCATTTAATGTTAAAGTGCGGTATTGTGGAGCCCGAGGAACAAACTATTGCACGATATCTTCGAGGGCTACGAAAAGATATTCATGATGTTGTTAATCTACAGCCCTTTATCTCTTATAGTGATGTTTATAAACTTGCCACTAAAGTCGAGAAACAACTCAAAGAGAAAGAGGGTCGGAAATCAGCAACATATGGTGTTAGTCGAGGTCCAAGTCGAGGTTATGCAACAAATCGGGCTAGTAGTTCACAAAGCTCCAAATTAATAGCAACAAAAGCATCTCAAACCCCACAGACCCATGATGTAGGGGCTGGTCCTTCTCGTACCAAACCAAAATCGGTGCAATGTTTCAAGTGCAAAGGTTTTGGACACATTTCATCTGATTGTCCAAACCAACGCGTTTTTACTATGGTGGAAGAAAATGTAGAAGACGAATATGACATTCCTTCAACATTTGATAAACTACAAGAAGATGAACATGAAGATATTACTTATGGGGAAACATGCGAGTTATTAGTGATTCGGAGAGCATTACCTGTGGAGTCAAACAGAGATGAAGCATGGCTTCGCAATAACATTTTCCATACCCGATGCACCTCGAATGGAAAGGTTTGCGATGTTATTATTGATAGTGGGAGTTGTGAAAATGTGGTGTCCAAAAGCAT
This sequence comes from Tanacetum coccineum, assembly GCA_026074375.1. NCBI lineage: Eukaryota > Viridiplantae > Streptophyta > Magnoliopsida > Asterales > Asteraceae > Tanacetum > Tanacetum coccineum. Next base: position 36,620 of record BQNB010000692.1, on the reverse strand, counting down.
GGTGAAAAAGTTACCCCTCAAGACAGAAAAACACCCGCACCCTTATAAGCTTTCGTAGTTAAATAAGGGTAAATCAATTCAGGTAGACCGGCGATGTTTAGTAAACTTTGACATTGGTAAAAAGTATCGGGATGAGGTATGGTGTGATGTCGTGCCCATGGATTCATGTCACTTACTTTTGGGAAGACTGTGGCAATTTGATAGACAAACCGTATACGATGGGATGAAAAATACCTATGCTTTTGTGATGAATTGGGTCAAGATTGTCTTGGGTCCTTCTAATTTAAAGACAACAGTAAGTGCTAACAAAGGAGAAGGTAATTTTTTATATCAAAATATGAGTTTAGTGAAGCATTGCAACAATCTAAAGTAGCTTATGCTTACGTGCTAAAAGAAGTCGTAGATGAAACCCCGAAACTCCCTGATGTATTGATTCCTTTACTTGACCAGTTTTAGTGTATTTTTCCACATGAAATTCCAGCAGGTCTTCCTCCCATGAGGAATGTTCAACATTGCATAGATTTGGTCCCGGGAGCAACTTTTCCAAACAAAGCGGCTTATCGAATAAACCCGACAGAAAATGTTGAACTCCAAAAACAGGTTGATGAGTTGTTGAAGAAGGGATTGGTGCGAGAAAGCATGAGTCCGTGTGTTGTACCGGTCCTATTTGTTCCAAAGAAAGATGGGTCTTTTCGTATGTGTGTGGATAGTAGAGCAGTTAACAAGATAACTATTAAGTACCGGTTTCCTATTCCTCGCCTCGATGATATGTTGGATCAACTTTGATAATTGCTTAATTGTATATTAAAATTACCCGGGATTTTGCCAAATAAAAGCCAAGAAAATGCCAAAAGAATAGAAAAATGTGTGCTTTTGTGTCTAAATGTGCAGGAAAGGATAAAAAGGACAAAAAGAAGCAAAAACAGTCAAAAACCGACAAGGAAACGAAAAAGACAAGACAAGAGTGAAGACGGGAAGCCAATGATCAAAGCCGGATCAGTCTAATACAAGGAATGAAGACTCAGAATAAAAGATAAGGTCCAATATTGACAAGTGTGCAATGTTTAAAGGCTCATTTGTATTTTTGAAGTTCAAGGGACCAAAGTTGCATAAGAAGAAAGTTGATTATAAAAGAGAAAAATAGGAATAACAAAGAACAAGGGCCAGAAATGCAATTTCCGAAACTTATTTTACACTATCATTTGGGAAATGAAACACAAGGGCTAGTTTTGCCATTACTTCAAACATTCAAACACACACACGCGGCTTAAAATCTCTAACCGATTCCCAACGGATTTTCCCGCCAAAACCACCACAAACCCAATCACCCAAAAATCCTTTCCTCGCTCCTCTACAACACCCAACTTCGTATTAAACCCTCTCTACACATCAGTTCTAACACGTGGCAGCATTTAATTGGCTTGAACACCTCACAATTCATTATCAAACGGCTACAAATGAAAGAAGAATGATCAAGGGATGTGATTAAATGGAAGAATCGAGAAACTCTCACCTCTCCTCTTCCATCCTCTATAAATTGAAGTGAAAACGTTCATTTTAGGAGTTAGTTAGTTAGTTTGTTTTTCAGTTTCTATGTTTTTTCATTTTTCTAAGCATTTTTCTTTTAAGTTTTTAAAATTCAGCTTTGATCACTTGTACTCTTCTTCTTTTAGCTTGTACTTTACGAATTTGAGAAATATAATTCAGTTTTCAAGTTTCCTAGTGCTTTGATTTCAATTCTAAGCTGTTTTCACTCATTAAGCTCTCAATAAGCTCATTTGAGCTTATTCCTTTTCACAAGCTCAAATTCAGTCAAATTGTGTTTTTAAGCATTTCATTTACTCTTTTAGTTCAAATTTTAGTCAAAGTCATGATCACTTAAGGCTTTTGTGTTCAATTTTGAAAGCAACAAGGTAAATAAGCTAATTTCAGCTTATAAAGGTTTAGAGGCTAAAGAGCCATTAGGTGTTTGTTTTTTTTAAGCCACTCACTCTACAAGAGTGGCTAAGTGCTGAGACTACAAAAAAAATTTCAGGTTTCACTTTCTCAATTTCATTTTAGCATATTCACAGCTTAATTCAAGCAGCTTATTCCTTTGATTTCCTTAAGCTTAATCCTGTCTAGTATAGTTTAGGTAGTTTAAATATGCAAATGATTAAGAATTTGGTAGCTAGAATTTGTTAATGTCTCATGATTAGAAATTCTGTCACATTGTTATGTAAGTAGCTTAGAAGAGAAACTAGCTTAATTTCACACATAAGCTTTAGGTTTTATAGCTTAAAAAGCTTAAGTAGTTGAATTTCAGTAAGAGTAGATAAAATGCTTAAGCTGTTTTAGCTTTTAAATGGATTTTAAGCTCTCTTTAGATTTGACAGCTCAAGTAAAGGAGTGTTTGGTTGAAGGTGAATTTGACTCTTAAAGTCAGCACAAACCTGCCAAAACCTTTTGTTTAGTTCAGTTAGTTTATTTCATCAAGTTTAAAAATGAAGTTAGAAGTTAGATTGTTGATTTCAAAGTTTTGAGCTCTAAACATTGATCTTTGCACCACGGCAGATTAAGTGAGAAAGAGACTTTAGGAATTTGTGTTTTATAGCATTTCTATTGTTTAATTTTTGTCAATATAAACTTAGGTACATTGAGTGAACTGTTTTAGGAATTCTAGCTCTTAAAGATTAGCTTGCATTTGAGTATCTAGTCAAGAACATCAGCAACAATACATAGCAGCAGGATTGAGTTTTGGCTTATTCACTTTTTGAATTTTCATTTCCATGTGAAATTTTGAAAAACCTTTTATCTAGGTTGATTCAATAATCCATAGCATAGCTGATTTCCAAAGTCTTAGCTTTAAAGGTTCAGTAATAAGCAATTTTGCTTATTTGAAAAAGCTTTAAAAACAGTTATAAGCTAAACTTGCACTCTTTCAGTTCATTTTTCTTGTAATCTTTGTTAAAACTTAGCTTATTTTTCTATAGAATTCTCTAGTATACATCCTGAGCTACAAATAGTTTCTTTTATTCTTCATTTTCGTCAAGAAATAAGCTAGTTATAAGCCAAAATCCAAAAAGCTCTTAAAACACTTACTTTCTGTAACAGTTAGCAAAATGCTTATTTTTTAGCTTATTCTGTTGATAAAAGTAGCAAGTGCTTTCATTAAAGTTGTTTAGAATAAGCTCATTAGTAAGTTTGTAGTTTTAAGTTTTTGCTGAATCTCACTTTTTCAATAAGCCAAAAATAAGCCATTGCGTAGGGTCTGTTTTGTAATTTTCTCAAAGTTAAGGGGCACCCGTTTTCATATAAGTGTAAATTTCCTATAGTTTTCCCGCCTACCCTTTTCTTTCCTTTCTTACACTTTCTACCCTGTCTTTTTAAGAATAAATAAAATAGTTTTAAATTTTTTAGAAATTAGTTTTATAAAATTAGGTTTTTAGTTTTAATTGATAAAATTAGATCACAATTAGCTTATAAAAATTAGGGCTTTTAGTTCCAATAAATTTCTGCACCATTTAAGTAGTTAAAAACCATTTTTCCTTATTTTTCCAATTTGATTTGTATTTTCTAGGAATTTAAATAGATTTTAGTTAATTTCTTTTTCTTAGAAAAATCATAAAAAATAGAAAAATAGTTGAAAAATTAAAATTCTTTTTGCAATAATTTTCTTTTTAAATCTAGTATTTTTGAAAAATAAAAGTAAAATTTTAGTGATAATTTTTAGAAAAAGTTTATTTTTGTTAATTCATTTTTCTTTAAAAATTCATAAAAAATTCAAAAATAGTTAAAAAATTCCAATTCTTTTTCCTAAAATTTTCTTTTTAAATTTGTGATTTTTAGGTATAAAGTTTGTTAAAAGTCGTGCCTTAGATTTTAAATTTCAAAATTAGCTCGCGTTTTTACTTCTCGTGCATTTAAATTTCGAGCTAGTTAATTGTTCTTAATTCGTGCTATTATATTTGTAGTGTAATCAATAGTTCAAAAAATCCTTTATCATTCTTAACTCGAATCCGAATTTTCCCAATTCTCAATTCACGATTTCGTTGGGACACGACCCGAGTAGTACAATACTTCCCGGATAAAAATATACAAATTGTGTTTTCTTTAGTGAGATTTTTACCTTATATTTCTCTTGTTTGAGAAGTATTTTGGAAAGAAATTTTCACGGGATTAATACTATACGTATATAAATTTGTTTGTTTTGCTACAACACATCAAATTTTGGCGCCGTTGCCGGGGAAGTCGTGAACGATTGTTGAAGAATATTCGTTGAAGTAGAGTTTCGAAGATCCTTCCTTTGGAAGTTATTTTGCTATTTTTGTATAAAAATATAAAAAGTTCATTAATTCGATTCCTATCGAATTAGTAAAAAAATAATAATAAACATTTGGATACTAGCTATCCATCTTAAACCATTCCAATAAACAACAAAACAAATCGTGAAGTACTTGCGAGGTACGACGGACCTTTAAGTTTACAAACTATAAGGTGAGTTTAAGGAAAAGTGATAGCTACTCTCTAAGTAGTCATTGCGGCTCGCTAAGCTTTTCCGCTCGCTTGTGCGTAAATCTTGGAGACTTATCGTGAAGCTTGTAATAAACGATTACCAAAAATATTTTTTGTTTTCATTCTTAATAAAAATTAAAAATTGTAAATTTCCCCAAAAATAATCTTCTTAATCTCAAATTCTTCTTGGTTATTTTCACTAGTGCATGCGCACTCGATCCTCCGTCTCACCAATCACCGAGTGTTTAAAAGGTGGTGTTTTTAAATGGACAAGTGAAGCTCAATCAAGTTTTAAACTAATAAAGGTTAAAATGACCGAGGCTCCGGTTCTTGCTTTGCCTAATTTTGAGAAGGTTTTCGAGTTAGATTGTGATGCATCAGGTGTTGGCATCGGTGTTGTCCTAAGTCAAGATGGTCGGCCTATCTCGTTCTTTAGTGAGAAATTATCAGAATCCCGAAGGAAGTACACGACATATGAAAAAGAATTTTATGCTATTGTGCGAGCTCTCGAACATTGGAGGCATTATCTCATCTCTAAAGAGTTCATTTTATATTCTGACCATGAAGCATTAAAGTATATTAATGGCCAATACAAGCTCAAACCTCGACATGCACGTTGGGTGGAATTTTTGCAAGCTTATACTTTTAACATCAAGCACAAAAGTGGTGTTACAAATCTAGTGGTAGATGCCTTGAGTCGGAGACGTCCCTTGTTGTCCAAAATGCAAGTTAGTGTTCTTGGTTTTGAAAAGATTAAAGATTTATACCAAGAAGATGTTTTCTTTAGTAAAGTGATTAATTTATGCATCAACGGGCCTTACAAAGAATTTATTTTTCAAGAAGGTTTTCTCTTCTATGGCAACCGTTTGTGCATTCCAGATTGTTCGCTTCGACTTGAAATAATCAAGGAAACTCATAAGGGTGGGCTTGGTGGACATTTTGGCAGAGATAAAACCGTTTCTTTGCTCAAAGATCGTTTCTTTTGGCAAAAAATGATGAAGGATGTTAATCATTATATCTTAAGGTGTCGAATATGTCATCTTGCCAAAAGCAACTTTCTCAATAACACGGACATTATTCTCCGCTTTCCCGTTTACTAGATGCACCCTGGAAGATGTGGAGCTATGACTTATGTAATGGGGTTGCCACAGACTCAACGGAAAAAGGACTCGATAATGGTTGTTGTTGATCGATTTTCAAAAATGGCACACTTTGTGCCATGTTCCAAGACAATGGATGCTACAAATTTTGTTGATCTATACTTCAAGGAGGTTGTTAAGTTACATGGAATCCCGAAGACCATTACAAGTGACCGAGATCCAAAGTTTGTGGGGCATTTTTGGCGAACCCTTTGGCGAAAGCTAGGTACAAAACTGCAATTCAGTTCAGCCAATCACCCACAAACGGATGGGCAAACTAAGACGGTGAATCGTAGCTTAGGGAATTTATTAAGGTGCCTTGTGGGTGACAATATACCACAATGGGATCTTGTACTACCACAAGCAGAGTTCGCTTACAACCGATCTTGTAGCCAAACTACCAGTAAAAGTTCATTTGAGGTTGTGTGTGGGTGCCATTCTTTAAGTCCTCTAGACCTTGTACCTCTACCCATAAACTCGACTTATAGTGGTGATGGAGATGAACGTGCGAGATCTGTCAAAGAGCTACATGAAAAGGTAAAATTAAAAATTGAAAAGCAAAATCAGAAGTATGCAAAGCAGGCTAACAAGCACAGAAAGGCGGCAATTTTCGAAGAAGGTGACTTGGTTTGGGTCCACACGAGTAAGGAGCGTTTTCCACCTGGCCGACATGCTAAACTCCAGCGGCGAGGTGATGGTCCGTTTAAAATAGTACAATGCATGAGGAACAATGCTTATAAAGTTGAGCTGCCTGGTCATCACAGAGTCTCTGCTACTTTAAATGTTAAGGATCTTTCTCCGTATCATGGCGAAAATGAGGTGAACTCGAGGGCGAGTTCTTTTCAACCAGGGGAGAATGACACAGTTGGTGTCAACATATGCAATTAGGTTCTGTAACAGCAGCAGGCAATGTTTTGAAAGGCTCAAGGCGCACTAAGGCGCAAAGGGGGTCAATGAGCCTTGAGGCGAGGCGCAGACTAAAGCGCGAGATTCATAAATATGAGTCGCACTAAATACATTAATTTTTTTATGACATATGTCACAGTTTTATGCAGATTGAATAAAATAAAATAACATTTGAGATACTTAATAGTTAATACATCTAACAAAGCTCACATATAAGCCCAAAATATCAAGCAAGCAATTGAAGAAACGTATCAATATTCAAGCATAATGCCAACATCATCATATTCATCTACAAGGTTCGGTCTAGAACTAGACCCTTCATTTCCTCTTCCCTTTGAGCTTGAACTAGCATACACATCATTGGAGCTAACATTATAGTTCGGCTCATTTACGTAGATTTTATCATTCCTTGCCGGTTCATCCTCATAAGATTATAGTTCGACTCATCATCATTGGATCTAACTATTTAGTTTGTAACTTTTAACAAGCATCTTCAGAAAGTAGACAATATACATATGACGTGAAGTGATTGCATATGCGTCAAATAAAAAAGAGAAATTATAGGAAAATAATATGTACTTACTTGAAGAAACGGAGGAATATGAAGAAAAATAGAGGCGTTTGTGTCACTGTATTGTGTGTTTCAATCCTATTATTTAGTAGATTATATATAAAGGCCCATGTGATTGTGTATTTGTGTATTAATATTTAGAAAAAAGGCTCAAAACCAGTTACATGCGCTAGGCGCGATTAGTCTCAAGGCGCAAAATCCTAAGGCGCTGCGATTTTTATGGGATTTATGCATGTCGTGAGCCTCGATCTAAAAAAATCCCAAAGGCTGGAGCCTCGAGGGATTTAGAGACTAGGCGCGCCTTAGGCGCGATTTTTAAAACATTGGCAGCAGGTCTAGTCTTTGGTAGAATTTAGTCAGACAAGAGCAACTTTTGGGTCCTTCTGTTTGCTGTCATTTATTTTAATAACCTGATCATTTTCTTGTTTTCAATAAAGGTTGGGTGTTTCAATATTAATTATAGAATGGGTAGATGAACATGTACTTGTAATGAATGTTATTGTGCCTATATGAGGGGCCAAGAATATTAGAAAAGAAACATAATAAAGAATAAGTGTTTGCCATTTGTGAGTTGGATGTTTATTCCCCCAATTGTGTGTAAAGTGTTGTGTTTGCTAACTCCTTGTGCTCATCTCTGTCGAACGGTGTCAAATAGATTCAATTGATCAAGAATTGGATTTTGGCGCCAAAGTTAGGATTTCAAAAATCAACGAAAAAACAAAATACAAACAGCTAGAACTACGCGGAATGAAATTTTGATGTGTTTTTATTTATTAAAACTGAAATCTATGGAAGAAATAGTATCAAATTGAATCTTTGTGTTTATTTCCATCGTGTTTTTGACGAGAAAGTTGGTTGGAGGAGAGTATGAAAAGAGAACTCTACTATCCGATCGTAAGATATTACAAAAGATAAGCCTCAACTATATTAGAAAGTTCATAGGTATATAAAACAAAATTTTAAATAGAAAGAATTAATAATGTCATAATGCCGTTATATAAATCTCATAAATTTTAACTTCTTGGTATATTGTAGTCAATACAGATAACGATTTAAGAAAGTTGCATGGCGTTTCTAAAACAAAACTTGTCGTTGTAGTATAGTGGTAAGTATTCCCGCCTGTCACGCGGGTGACCCGGGTTCGATCCCCGGCAACGGCGTTTTGCACTTTTTTTTTTTTTGGAACAGAAGATTAACACGAGAAGCCCATAACGCAGACTGTCGAACTTTTTTATACGCCAACGGCCTTTCTGTGAGCTCAGGTGCTTTTTTTTCATGACACGCGATAAACTTGAAAAGAAGTTAATGCAAGATGTTTAAGGGGCAAGACATTAGAACATATGTTATGAAGTTCAGTCGAGGTAAATAGGTTCTCATAAATTACCCGGGTTCGATCCCCGGCAACAGCGTTTTGCACTTTTTTTTTTTTTGGAACAGAAGATTAACACGAGAAGCCCATAACGCAGACTGTCGAACTTTTTTATACGCCAACGGCCTTTCTGTGAGCTCAGGTGCTTTTTTTTCATGACACGCGATAAACTTGAAAAGAAGTTAATGCAAGATGTTTAAGGGGCAAGACATTAGAACATATGTTATGAAGTTCAGTCGAGGTAAATAGGTTCTCATAAATTTCAAGTCAAAGTTGAGATTGAGCAAAGATTCGAGATGGCAATAACTTGTTTTTAGCTCAGTTCAGTTGCCTGAAATGCTTGGCCAAGGCTTTTCACACAAGTTCAAATTCAACTTATGCAAGACTCTGGATGCCAATAACTCGAAAATAAAGCTCGACTATATAGGACAGACAACCCGCTTTAGTCATCTACTCACAGGCAAATGCATATACATCTACTCGTATATCATGACCCGGTGAACATGGAAATATGGGCATTCTAATAAGCTCAAACTGATTTACATCATTCAAGATAATATTTATATTCCAAAATATCAATTTCAAACTATTCGGCCTTCAAAAGAACAATCACAAAACACAAGTCTGGAATTCAAAAAGAAGGGAAAACTTGTGAGACGGAAAACACAGGGAATCAACAATCTTACATGAGCACAAATTCAAAGTAACTTCGTTTTTTTCAAAACATAACATCAAACAACCATATTAATCCTCGTACTGTCCTTCAGCTTCTTCCTCTTCAAACGCATCTTCATCTTCATCAATGGTAGCATCCTGATACTGCTGATACTCCGCCACCAAATCATTCATATTACTCTCAGCCTCAGTAAACTCCATCTCGTCCATTCCCTCACCAGTGTACCAATGCAAAAACGCCTTTCTCCTGAACATAGCTGTGAACTGCTCACTCACTCTCCTAAACATTTCTTGGATCGAAGTTGAGTTTCCAATAAATGTGGAAGCCATTTTCAGTCCGGTTGGTGGAATGTCACAAACACTTGATTTCACATTGTTTGGGATCCACTCAACAAAGTAAGATGAGTTCTTATTTTGAACGTTCATCATTTGTTCATCTACTTCTTTGGTGCTCATCTTACCTCGGAACATGGCTGAGGCTGTGAGGTATCTGCCATGGCGTGGGTCTGCTGCACACATCATGTTTTTGGAGTCCCACATTTGCTGAGTCAGCTCTGGGACACTAAGAGAGATGTATTGCTGCGAGCCACGGGAAGTGAGGGGTGCAAAACCAACCATGAAGAAATTACAATAAAGGTGAGGAAAGGGGAGAAGTGGGAATGGGATAAGGTTAACAGCAAGCTTCCTGAGATCCAGAGTTAGCGCGAGAGAGTTGACCAGGAACCTATAGACAGCACGTTACAAACCGGGGGGGGCTCATGGTTGCAGAGATCAGATGGTTCAGGTCACCAACTGTGAGACAAAAGAACATAAATGTTAGATATTAGCATCTTACACAATTCTTCTAAATGTGATTAAAGGCAGTCAAATCAGCTTAAAGATACACACACACACCACACACACAAATTAAGTTTAAGAGTGAAAACAGGCAGCTCTTTGATACAAGTACACACACACACACACACGTGTAGAGTTTGATCCCACAACGTATTTTTAAATTTCCTTTCTTTGTAACCATGTGCAACGTCTATTTACTAAAACAATAGATGTTTCAGTAGTACAGTTTTAAAGACTGTATCTTTAAAATACACTTTTGGTAGACTGTCGACCGGTTTGACCTATTTCATTCTTAGCTAACATTTTACTTGATTGATCTTAGAATAACAGGGTTGTAAAATGAAAGTTGGGAGAGTTGGTCAACAGGTCAAAATGGGTAACCTTTCAACACGGTTTTGCCTTTTTTAAACTGTTTATAACTAAAGTGTCAAAATGGGTAACCTGCATCATTGCAATAACAATCTAGAATGTTAAAAAAGGAGACTGAATGCATTGAAAATAAACTCTGCAGGAGGTAATTCATAAAAAAATGAGGTTGATCAAAAGGCAGGGGTACTCACAACTTGGAGTGGTGAGCTTTAAGGTCCTGAAACAGATGTCATAAAGTGCCTCGTTGTCAAGGACCATACATTCATCAGCGTTTTCAACAAGCTGGTGGACTGAGAGTGTGGCGTTGTAGGGCTCAACCACTGTGTCAGAGACCTTCGGTGAAGGGAATACAGAGAATGTAAGCATCATTCTGTCCGGGTATTCCTCCCTTATCTTTGAAATCAACAGTGTTCCCATTCCTGACCATGTGCCTCCTCCAAGAGAGTGGCAAACCTGAAAACCTGTCATCACACAAAAACAAGTACACTATTAGTACCCAATACAACTTGGAACAAAGGTGACAGTCAGCTTAGTTCTTTCTTACGGTAAATATGTAAAATTACTTTTTGTCAATTAGAGCTAGACTTACCAAGTGTTTTCAATGTAGACAGAAAAACATCCAGATAACTTCACTTGTTTTCAACATAAACTCTAAAAGAAAAGTTATCAATTACGAGCTTGTAATCTCATGATCAAATCAATTGCATACACTTGTCCAATTTAAATCATAAAACCTTATTAGATTATCAACCTCATTCATGATTATTAGCATCATCTCCATCAAACTCTCTTTTCCTTGGCTTCTTGTCACATATTATGAAAATTTATTTCGTTCAGCTAGAACTGTACAATAAATGACTAAACAGTATGTGAAAGTCCAGTAACAGTATTTTTATTTGAATTTTCATTGCATCAACAGCCAACAGTAGGCTCACAAAAGATCAATTAGATGAAAACTGATCACAAACTGCCACTAAAGGCGACTCGTGTGCACAGGGAATCAGGTATTATTCAACTGCATATGCAAAAAGTGTATTTATGACTAAAACTCATGAGTCATGACCAGTTGTGGTCATAAAAATAATTTACCAGATTTCTTTTAGGCTTTAGTCTCCTCATAAACCAATCAAATTACTAACTAAAAGTCTAATATCATGAAACTTACAAAAGATTAATGATGTTTAATGTTGATCAAATATGTAGATGAACAATCAAATTCAATAGTGTACACAAAGAACAATACGCTTTTGAAATATGAGGTACCAAACTTATAAAGCATTGACCAAATATTCAATCCACTGACCACTGTCAAACTTAAATTTATACGATTACAACATTGATTAAATTTTGATTGTTATAAAATAAGTAGACGTATCTTTTTGATCAATTATATAACTTTAAAAAATGTAAGGGTCCAGTTAATTTTTCATAAACTTAACACTGGTATAAACTTAAACTAAAACCAAACAATCAACTAGAAGATCTAACACCAAGCAAAATACTCAAAAAAAGTCCCATCAAAATATAAGAGATAATTTATATTCTATTGACAAAATGAAACCCCAGGGGCTGGGGCACATTGGCTATTATTCTACATGTCTGCATGACATGAAAAGTCCACTTTTTCCATTGTATTTTACAAATAAAGTGTTCGTGTTATTCAAACCTATGACCTCTTTTGGATTACACTAAACTAACTTCGACAACTAATTTATTATTGTCTCCTCACAAACTGAAAGGGTCCAATACCAAGACGGACTTCACAAAAGATCAATATGAAGAAGAAAAAACAGTAATCCATCTACATAACATTTTAACAAGGAAATACGTTAAACCGATAGTGCACACAAAGAACAATAAGCTTCTACATATGAGGTACCAAATTTATATACACAGAATCATACTTTGATCTCCTAATGCACACATAAGCATAGATTAATAAGATCAGTACAGAACTTACGAACATTAAATTAAATTTGTAAACCCCCAAGTTATAACGTAAGATATTCATTAATCATGACAAGCCAAAAATATTTTGAGACAGAACATAAGAGTGTCCTATTATGTTCAAATACACTGCAGCATAGATATGTAAAATCACAGATCACGTTAAGACAATGACAGTTTATAACTAACATCATGATATGAAGAAAAACATTAAAAACACTTATATTAATTTAGATCTTAAAACAGATGAAGAAAGAACAAAATCAATCCACCACTGCTACGCAGGTGTGGATCTATTATCTAACTTGATAATAGTTGTTACAAGATAAACAAAATAGATTAGGGTTTACATAACCAAGAACACACGACCGAATCTCCCAGGATTTACATGAACAAAGACAGAGAGAGTATATTGCACCAACGGCGCACACACACACACTATGCTTTGATAACCCTCACTCTATGAAGAGTTAGGGTAATATACTCATAAGATCCAACGGCTAAGAGACAGGAGATGGGCTTGATCACCAAAGAAGGCCCAGCGACAACATGATCCAACAAGAGCCCATCCACACTTTAACACAATGACAGAAGAAGCCTCTTAACCTGAGAATACAAAACTAACACAATAAGCCCCTTAACTTATTGAATAGCAGATTAGGTGTAACACCCCCAAATTGGGTCACCGCGGAATAATGTGTATCCAGGAGCGTTACATTACAGATCAATAGCACAAGATATGAGAACGACCTCAAAAAGAGTCGTTTAAAATACGATACATTGGATTTATTGAAATTGTTTGATACAAAGCACGAAGGCTTAAATGGTTCAACATTTGAAATAAAGATTCCTGATCAAAACAATCGTCCCGAAATATAATGACTCCAAATCTTTATGCATGACACCCAAAAAAACTATCCCAATATATCTTGTGCACCTCGTGCATCATTGACCTGAGAAAAACATGCTTAAAACGTCAACATAAAGTTGGTAAATTCATAGGTTTATGTAAATGAAATGTAGGACCGTAAGATTTTAAATTAAGAAAAGATTGTGTTTAGCCTATATAAATAGAGGATGATTATGTAGGGTTTTCATAATCCAAAGAGAGGTGAGAAAAACTTGTGAGAGAGTTTTGTGAGTATTTTTTTGAGAGTTGAAGCGTCTCAATCTTGTAATCACAAATCTATATTAAGTTTTTCTAGTGGATTAGGCTTGAGGGGCCGAACCGGCAAATAGTTGTGTGTTGTGTTTGTTATTCGTTGTTCTTAATTGTTTGGTTATTTGTTGTATGATCCTTTGTCGTGGGTGTAATATTCCCAACATATACAACATCATTACTACACTAATACGTTTACGAGTCAATAAAATGCATATAACACTCATAACACATAAATGTCGATAAGAAATCATATAGATGTTCTCACACGTCATAAGCGTGTTTAACTGATATGTTCTTCTACCTTACAGACACAAATCACACTAATTAGGTTCATGTTCTAAGATCTTCGATACAACTTGAACAAAACGTAAATCGTAATCAAAACGCTTAACAATCTCTCAATCATAACCGCGTTAATCATCTTCGTCACATGAAATCAAAACATATAATGTTCAATTTAACACGCATAAAACATATAACATAAATACTTTCCACTTAACCTCTTCCAAGCAGAATAGTCGTATTAGATCTCGAATCACATACACACACACACTCACAATTCAAACATTTATAACACAAATTCATCATTATATCATCTAAACACATTACGTTCCTCCACATCACACAAGTGTTTAACGATTATTATATATTATCCGCACGGATCACAGAGCACAAGTAATAACACTTACTACTCCTGAATTCTATTTTACAACTGTCTTCGCTGCATCAATATGTGAACTTAAGTTGAACTCGACTTTGGGTATGGATTTTTTAGCGGAAAAAGCAAAGAGACCAGGACTATGTCTCTGCATCAATATGTGAAACCATCCATTGGTTTCATGGCTGTAAGGTTCTTGGATGAATTGGCAAAACAATTATATAGAGACTTAAAGAGCTTACAGTTACATTTCACAGTTGACAATAATATAGATAGCAAACAGTTAGTTTACTTTACTTTGTTCTTCATGTAGTGATGGGTTATAGTGTGTTTTATTTTGTTAAATACATAGTGCCATTGGACTCTTTTATGTAGTTATAGGCCAACACCAATTTATTGTCACTTACGTGAACCATTGTTATTGGATTAGCATGATTTTCCTTTAATAATTTTAGCAGCTAAGTTATGTTAATAATAGTTTTGGGCGTTTGGGATGTGTTGATATATAATAAATGAAGGCTCATTATCTGTTTTTTCGGTCTGTAGTTGTGTTAGATGATTCTGTGAAACCAGTTAGTGTGTTTTGGGTCTGTTGTTGTAGAGATTACGTTATGGTCAGTCGCGGTTAATTTGTGGTCGTGGGTATGTGAACGTCATAAGTCAGTTGATTAAAATTAGATCCAAGTTTGATTTGTTACTTTAGTGAGATTATTCTCTAATTGAATTGTAGGTTGGTGAGTTTATGGTTAACATACCTTCAATGATTGATTAGGTTGTTATACAGTCGTGTATATACATTGTACATATCATTTAGCCATAGCTTCTGTTTGAAACTGATGCAAATGTATCGCTAGTGTATTAGTTTGTGCGTGAACGAGTTCTAACGATATACTATGATGTAGGCATGAAGAGGACATATGGACAAAAGTTGCTAAGTATTCAGATGAGAAGTCATTGGTGATGGTGGCATCAACCAGCAAATGGTTCCATAAAAGAAATAAGAATCATGTTATTTGTGAAGTTTTTTCTTTCACCCTAAACGAAAAAAACAGAAGGTTCTTTGTGAAGTTTTTTTTCTATGGATGAAAAAAATCATAAAGTGGCGCTTGGCAAACACCCCATTTATGTTTATTTATCATATTTAACATGTAAATTAAGTTTGTATTAGTTTACTCTCTTTACCTTCGGAAATATTTCATCCTGATGTGGCAGTCACAGAAGTTTTACAATGGTTCATACAGAAAGAATTTTTAAGCAGGGAGTAGGGAACCATGACTTAATTTTTCTCACATCACTATTATATTATTGCATGTCATATCTAAGTTTTCGGCTGCATATGCCTTCAAGATAAAAACACAACTTACTGAGATGAAACTTTATCTCTATTTTGTCTTCAAAATTTATAAGCCCATACTGTTACCGAAAATAGGTGTACTTACACAAATCGTAAAATGCTATGCAAGATGTATTTTAATCTATTTACTATAAAAAATTCTGTACAAAAAATCCAACACAACAAAATAATGTCGGATATAACCATCATATGCTAAACCAAAACTTTCCGCGGTGAAGCGCGGGCATCATTACTTGTTATCATTCATATTAGAAAGTTGGTTAGTGAAAAGAGAAATAAGAACTCTACCATATGAAGTTAGTTGACTTTTTGAATAGACTCAATTGTAAGAAGTTAGTTGACTCTTTGAACAGACTCAATTGTAAAATATTACAAAAGATAAACCCCAATCATATTAGAAAGTTCAAAGATGCATAATACAAACTTTTATATAGAAAGAATAAATAATGTCATAATGCCATTATATAAATCTTATAAATTTTAACTTCTTGTTGAATGAATAATTAATAATAGTCTTGTTATATTGTAGTCAATACATATAACGATTTATGAACGTTGCTTGGCGTTTCTAAAACAAAACTTGTTGTAGTATAGTGGTAAGTATTCCCGCTTGTCAACCGGGCGACCCGGGATAGATCCCTGGCAACCGCGTTTTGCACCTTTTTTTTTTTTTTGGAAATAGAAGATTAACACGAGAAGCCTATAAACGCAAACTGTCGAACTATTTTATACGCCAACGGCCTTTCTGTGAGGCTGCTCAGGTGCTTTTTTTCATGACACGGGATAAGCTTGAAAAGAAGTTAATGCAAGATGTTTAAGGGGCAAGATATTAGCACATAAGTTTTAAAGTTCAGTCAAGGTATATAGGTTCTCATAAACTTTACAAGTCAAAGTTGAGCTTGAGCAAAGATTCTAGATGGCAATAACTTGTTTTTTAGCTCAATCGTTGCCTGAAATGCTTGGCCAACGATTTTCACACAAGTTCAAATTCAACTTATGCAAGACTCTGGATGCCAATAACTCCAAAATAAAGCTCGACTATATAGGACAGACAACCCGCGTTAGTCATCTACTCACAAGCAAATGCATAAACATCTACTCATATATCATGACCCGGTGAACATGGAAATATGGGCATTCTAATAAGCTCAAACAGATTTACATCATTTAAGATTATATTTATATTCCAAAATATCAATTTCAAACTATTCGTCCTTCAAAAGTCAAATAACAAAACACAAGTCTGGAATTCAAAAAAAAGGGAAAACTTGTGAGACGGAAAACACAGGGAATCAACAATCTTACATTAGCACAAATTCAAAGTAACTTCGTTTTTTTTCAAAACATAACATCAAACAACCATATTAATCCTCGTACTGTCCTCTGTTTTCCTCTTCAAAGCATCTTCATCTCATCAAACGGTAGCATCCGGAAACTGCTGGATTACTCCGCCACAAATCATTCATATTACTTCAGCCTCGGTAAATTCCATCTCGTTTCCATTCCTCTCACCAGTTGTACCAATGAAAAACGCCTTTCTCATGACCATTTAAAAAAGGCTTTTGGTGAACTGCTCACTCACTCTCCTAAACATTTCTTGGATCGAAGTTGAGTTTCCAATAAATGTAGAAGCCATTTTCAGTCCGGTTGGTTGGGATGTCACAACACTGAATTATCACATTGTTTTGAGGATCCACTCAACAAAGTAAGACGAGTTCTTGTTTTGAACATTCATCATTTGTTCATCTACTTCTTTGGTGCTCATCTTACTTCGGAACATGGCTGAGGCTGTGAGGTATCTGCCATGGCGTGGGTCTGCTGCACACATCATGTTTTTGGAGTCCCACATTTGCTGAGTCAGCTCTGGGACACTAAGAGAGATGTATTGCTGCGAGCCACGGGAAGTGAGGGGTGCAAAACCAACCATGAAGAAATGGAGACGTGGGAATGGGATAAGGTTAACCGCAAGCTTCCTGAGATCAGAGTTCAATTGACCAGGGAACCTTAGACAGCACGTTACACCACTCATGGTTGCAGAGATTAGAATTAGATGGTTCAGGTCACCAACTGTGAGACAAATGAACATAAATGTTAGATATTAGCATCTTACACAATTCATCTAAATGTGATTAAAGGCGGTCACATCAGCTTGAAAGATTGTTGAAACGAGTCTAAATTAAGTTAGAGTGAAAACAGGCAGCTCTTTTGATACATGTAAAATAGAACGAGTCTGAGTTGGCAGACAGACGTATTTTTAAATTTCTTTGTACCATGTGCAACGTATATTTACAAAAACAATAGATGTTTCGGTAGTACAATTTTAAAAACTGTATCCTTTAAAATACACTTTTGGTGGACTGTCAACCGGTTTGACCTGTTTCATTCTTAGCTAACATTTTACTTGATTGATCTTAGAATAACAGGGTTGTAAAATAAACAAGTTGGGATGGTTTTGCCATTTTTTAACTGTTTATAACTAAAGTGTCAAAATGGGTAACCTGCATCATTGGAATAACAATCTAGAATGTTAAATGATACCCCATACGATTTCAGAGACTGTATGCATTGAAAGTAAACTTTGGAAGAGGTAATTCATAAATAAAATGACTCGATTGCAACATCTATTTATACTTTAGGTTGATCAAAAGGAGCTTGGAGTAGTGAGCTTTAAAGTCCTGAAACATGTCATAAAGTGCCTTGTTGTCAAGGACCATACATTCATCAGCGTTTTCAACCAGTGGTGGACTGAGAGTGTGGCGTTGTAGGGCTCAACCACTGTGTCAGAGACCTTTGGTGAAGGGAATACAGAGAATGTAAGCATCATTCTGTCTGGGTATTCCTGCCTTATCTTTGAAATCAACAGTGTTCCCATTCTTTGAAATCAACAGTGTTCCCATTCCTGACCCTGTGCCTCCTCCAAGAGAGTGGCAAACCTGAAAACCTGTCATCACACAATAAACAAGAGCCCGTTAGCACCAATACAACTCAAAACAAAGGTGGACCTGGGTGATGCACGGAAGGCTCTTTTGACTACTGACAAAGTAAAAAGTGAGCTTTAGTTCTTTCTTACAGTAAATATGTAAAACTACTGCCAGTTAGAACTAGCCTTACCAATTGTATTCAATGTAGAAACAAAAACATCGAGATAACTTCACTTGTTTTTCAATCATATACTCTGAAAAAAAGTTATCAATCACGAGCTTGTAATCTCATGATTATATTAATTGCATACACTTGTCCAATTTTAACCATAAAAACTAACATGAATTATCAACCACAATTATGATTATTAGCATTATCTCCCAACAAACTCTCTTTTCCTTGGCTGCTTGTCACGTATTAAAAAATTAATTTGATTCAGCTACAAGTCTAGAACTATACGACAAATGACTAAACAGTATGTGAAAGTCCAGTAACTTTTTTATTTGAATTTTTATTGCATCAACAGCCAACAGTAGGCTCACAAAAGATCAATTAGATGAAAACTGATCACCCAAACTGCCAACTAAAGGCGACTCATGTGCACAGGGAATCAGGTATTATTCAACTGCGTATGCAAAAAGTGTATTTATGACAAACTCATGACCAGTTGTGGTCATAAAAAAAATTACCAGATTTCTTTTAGGCTTTCGTCTCCTCATAAACCAATCAAATTACTAACTAAAAAGTCTAATATCATGAAACTTACAAAAGATTAATGATGTTTAATGTTGATCAAATATGTAAATGAACAATCAAATCCAATAGTGTACTTAAAGAGAAATACGCTTTTGAAATATGGGGTACCAAACTTATAAAGCACTGACCAAATATTCAATCCACTGACCAATGTCAAACTTAAATTCATACGATCACAACATTGATTAAATTATGATTGTTATAAAATAAGTAGACGTATCTTTTTGATCAATCATATAACTATAAAAAATGTAAGTGTCCAGTTAATTTTTCATAAACTTAACACTGGTATAAACTTAAACTAAAACCAAACAATCAACTAGAAGATCTAACACCAAGCAGAATACTCAAGAAAGTCCCATCAAATTATAAGAGATACTAATTTATATTCTACATGCCTGCATGACATGAAAAGTCCACTTTTTCCATTGTATTTTACAAATAAAGTGTTCGTGTTATTCAAACCTATGACCTCTTTTGGATTACACTAAACTAACTTCGACAACTAATTTATTATTGTCTCCTCACAAACTGAAAGGGTCCAATACCAAGACGGACTTCACAAAAGATCAATATGAAGAAGAAAAAACAGTAATCCATCCACATAACATTTTAACAAGGAAATACGTTAAACCGATAGTGCACACAAAGAACAATAAGCTTCTACATATGAGGTACCAAATATATACACACAGAATCATACTTTGATCTCCTAATGCACACATAAGCATAGATTAATAAGATCAGTACAGAACTTACGAACATTAAATTAAATTTGTAAACTCCCAAGTTATAACGTAAGATATTCATTAATCATGACAAGCCAAAAATATTTTGAGACATAACATAAGAGTGTCCTATTATGTTCAAATACACTGCAGCATAGATATGTAAAATCACAGATCACGTTAAGACAATGACAGTTTATAACTAACATCATGATAAATCACACATCAATTTCAACACAGCATAGCAATTTATATACATATACAACATCATTACTACACATACGTTTACGAGTCAATAAAATGCATATAACACTCATAACACATAAATGTCGATAAGAAATCATATAGATGTTCTCACACGTCATAAGCGTGTTTAACTGATATGTTCTTCTACCTTACAGACACAAATCACACTAATTAGGTTCATGTTCTAAGATCTTCGATACAACTTTAACAAAACGTAATCAAAACGCATAACAATCTCTCAATCATAACCGCGTTAATCATCTTCATCACATGAAATCAAAACATATAATGTTCAATTTAACACGCATAAAACATATAACATAAACACTTTCCACTTAACCTCTTCCAAGCAGAATAGTCGTATTAGATCTCGAATCACATACACACACACACACACACACACACACACACACTCACAATTCAAACATTTATAACACAAATTCATCATTATATCATCTAAACACATTACGTTCCTCCACATCACACAAGTGTTTAACCGATATATATATATACGCCACGGATCACAGAGCACATTAATACACTTACAACTCCTGAATTCTATTTACAACTTCAACCAGCTATTATTAAACCATTATATCAACAAGTAAAACAAATATAACATGCCGTGAAATAAACACATGCATAAACAAATAATATCACAAAACATATTATTATAACATATGATCAAGTTACATCAACACCTAAAACTGAATACAAACCATGTGAAATAAACAATTATACCTTATGGATACAGATCACAGATTGCACTAATAAAGTTCATATTCTAAGATCCACTATACAAGTTAAACAAAAAATCAACAAAATGCATAGTGATCTCTCAATATAACATCAAAATGCATAATGTTCAACTAGACATGCATAAAACGCTCATAACAGATCTTAACTTCGCCAGTACATAACCTACTCAGTTCGCACTTAATCTACTACAGTAAACTACATTGCTATATACATATACAACATCATTACTTACACTAATACGTTGACGAGTCAATAAAATATCCAAACGTAGAGCCGAGGACCCTAACATCACAGATCAAATAAATACAGTTACAACCCTATGATATATTTCACATTTTCAACAAAAAGTTATCAAAATGCATACAAACAAATATAATACTATATGTAAAAACCGTGAAACAAACAAACTAATATGTGATTCTACATATATACGTCACGAATCACAGATCATATCAATACAGTTACAACTCCTAAAAACTATTCAAATCTTAAATTAACTACTCCGTATTTAAGTACTAAAACACATCATCAACGCCTAAAACAAACATAACATCGCGAAAAATAAACAAAACATAAAATAGCGCAAAACAAATAAGAAATCTCAGCTAAATAAACACATAGGCATAAAAAAAGCTAAAAAATAAACAAATAAGCATAACTTAAAATCGCACGAAATAAACAAACAGCTAATTATTCATATACCTTGCAACAAATCACAATTCTCAGCTTCTTTCCGAACCACGTCCAAAACCGAATCAATAAGCTCCGCTCCCTCAGTATAATGCCCTTTCGCCCAATTATTCCCAGCCCCACTCTGCCCAAATACAAAATTATCCGGCCTAAAAATCTGACCGTACGGACCAGATCTGATACTATCCATAGTACCAGGCTCTAAATCCATGAGAATAGACCTGGGAACGTAGCGACCGCCAGAGGCTTCGTTGTAGTAGACGTTGATGCGTTCGAGCTGGTTAGGAGTGTCGCCTTTGTATTGTCCGGTTGAGTCGATGCCGTGCTCGTTGCAGATTACTTCCCAGAATTTGGAACCGATTTGGTTTCCGCATTGGCCTCCTTGGATGTGTAGGATTTCTCTCATTTTCCCTTTGGTTTGGTTGAGAGGGAGAGAATTAAATTGGGGAAAATGAGAG
Source organism: Tanacetum coccineum (assembly GCA_026074375.1). Classification (NCBI taxonomy): domain Eukaryota; kingdom Viridiplantae; phylum Streptophyta; class Magnoliopsida; order Asterales; family Asteraceae; genus Tanacetum; species Tanacetum coccineum. Next base: position 14,580 of record BQNB010000692.1, on the reverse strand, counting down.
GGTTTTTGAGGGAGAGTGGGAGAGGGTGATTGATGATATAGGGAGTGGGTGGTTTGTTGGATCTAGAAATGAGACAGTTTTGGGTTTTTGTGAGCTGGAATTTAACAATTATTATTTGGGATGGGGGTATAGGCAGGGCAGGGGTGTCAAAAAAGGCCTGCTCACTTGAATCCTAACCTAAACTCGAATAAACATATTCGGGTCGGGTACTAAATAGGGTCGGGTATTATGTTGAAACTTTTTTGATAACTCGAGTTCGGGTCGACTCGATTAACACAAATAGATATTTTTTATATATTTTTTAATATAAGTTTATATATTTTTTATTTAAAAGAGTATAAAAAATGTTTTTTTTTTTACTTTCTACCCATATTCGGGTTGACTCGAACCCAAATAGTTTACCCCTATCACTGTTCTGCACATTATCAATTAAAAGAATGATTAATACGTATTTTTTAACTATACCGAACCGCATTGACACGAACCGCGTACCCGAATTTCAAATAGGGTCGGGTTCGGGTATTATTTTTTCGTCTTAACCCGACTTTGATCCAACCCGAATTGACCTGAACCCGACCAACCTGACGCGACTAACACCCCTAGGTATAGGCCTATTGATTATTTAACGTGTGTTTTCAGTGCATATTATCGTTACTAGCTTCATGACTCGTCTGATGGACGGGCTAGTTTTATAATATTTATATTTGAATATCTATCATGTACATGTCGGAAGGTTTAAACTTATACAAAAGAATAGGAAACATTTTTATAAAGTTCAAGCTTGAGAATTGTTGTTGTATAGTTGCATAACCTACCCAAAATGCCGCATTCATAAGAATCCAAATGTACATAATAATCGGAAAAAAAGTTTACATTTTATAACTACTATATAGTTTACATTCCATAGCTATCCAAATACATTAGTTGAACATGATTACAATCTGGATATGTTTGGCAAAAGTAACTGTTGCTGGAACTGAAGATGGAGCTATAGATGGAGAGGGAGATTATGAAAAGAGATTATTATTATAGGCTACATGAAGTAGCATTTGATTTTAAGAGAATATGAAAGATTATTTTTTTTATAATCTCATATAAGTTCTTCTGCCAAACGAAGCTTATATTTTAGGTAGATTTTTTTTTTAAAATAATCATAATCTCCTCATAATCTTGCAAGCCAAACATATATATAGCTTGGAGATTATAAAGATGATGAAAATGAAGAAAATAAAGACTCATTATTTGATTATACAGGAACATTATAACAAATATGAAAAGATTATAGTCACCCAAGTTTTGACTTTAATTGACTAAAATCTATAACCATGTTATGAAGATGTCAATAAATATTGTAGTATTTAACGTCATTTCTCATATGTTGGAGACTGAGACCCGTAACGTGATATAGGTAGAATAAAATGTAATATGAACAATACTATCTTTCACTTCCAAGTTTCGGTTTATTAAGTAGAAGTACCAAACCCATAAGAACTATCCTAAAGGAGGACAATCATTGTTGAACAGATTAAAACAGAAGAAGACACAAAACATGTTACACAAGAGTATATAAAAGACGATATCATGTATCTTCTGAACATAACGCACCAAAAAAAGTGTACACTTGAAAAATTTAGAAGCTGGAGTAATCATTTTTACGCAAGTCAATTTTCTAGAGTTTTGAACATTACCCCCGGTTGTATTATGGGTACGGGAGATACATTATGGTGGTGGTGGGTAAAGACGCTACTTAAGCCTATCACATAAACGATATACATGAAAATGAAGACTACCTGAATGTTTTAAGATAGCAATTTGTGCATAGGCTACCAAGCTAGGGAAGGAACCGGATGCACACGACCTTTTCCACACATGTTACTTGCAACAACATCATTCTTCATATGTTGTTCACCATCAGAACACTCACGAAGCTCTTTCATGTCAGGCATAAGATTTATGTTAGATTCATTTTTTTGCTTCTTCCACCTCTTTGTAGATAACGTCCCATCATCCTCAATGTCAACTTCATCTCTTTCATGGTGCAAATAAACTCAAACTTCCCATCTCGATCAAATTGTAAGTAAGGATCATGTGCATAATGCAAACGGTCTAAAGATCCACCAACAACATCATTCAAATGTGCATCAGAGACATCCTCGACTATGTATTGTTAATCCTTAATCAAAGTACAAAAATCTACCCGTGTTCTAATACTTCCTGGTAATCTCGCAGCTGCATCTCGGACCAAACAAAGAATGCTAACATCTAATAGGCGGCCCCGTTTTAGCATAAAATGGTCACGCACTTTTAGAGTTAGCGTTCCATGACCTTTTCTAATTGGGGCTACAGTTGATTTTTTTGCCATCTAAAGTTGTATATGCAAATGCTTGATCTGGAATTAGATAACGGATAAGTTCTTTTTTGCGGAAGTTATCTTTTACTTCTTTAGAACTTTGCATTATAGTGTTAGGATTTTTCTGAGTGTTTAGACCTGTTAATCTTTCTTTCTCAGTTAAGCTGACTTGCATTAACATTATAGGGGGAGCAGGAAGACTTTCAAACTTTTAAAGGGCACATTGACTGATTTTTAACCAATTAGCAAAAGAATCAACTAACTTTACAAGACACTATGAGGAAAACCCCATAAATCTGGCGATGTTGCCTCATTAACAGCCTCATGATACTGATTTGGTAGATTTTGAGAAAGCGGACCAACCCAAGACCAGCTTTTTATAGACTTATCATAGAACACGAGTGATTTCCATCCTTTTACTCCAAATGGAGTAGTGATGACATCAAATAACGTCACTTTTATAACATTATTTATCCCACGTTTCTTACCCATTTTATATAATTATTACATGAATTAGTACTTAATCGTTTATATTTGAGAATTATAGTAATTATGGAGTACTTTGTGAAGATTAGCTAAAAGGCACGCATTCTAAAGCTTAAACAAAGAAATCTGAAGAATATTGTTCTGACAACCAATACGTCGTATCCATCAAGGAAGATACGGCTAATTTGTGTCTGCACTTCACAAGAAACCACGAAGACCTATACGCCGTATCTAGAAGACCTTAATACGTCGTATCCAAGATATAGTAATTAAATACGCTGAAAGATATTGAACGTGGTCCCTACTTTAAGAAACCCCCAATATGTCGTATTGACTTCATCCAATACGGTGTATCAAAGGAATTCCAGACACTATATATAGAAAACCTAAATACGAGTTTTAGGTGTGCTTGATCATATTTTCGATACCATAACCACAAAAGTCGGTTTTCAGAAGACACGAAAAGCAGAAGAGGTCAAGCAAAGCTCTTATATTCCGTAGAAACACCTTGGTAATGACATATAACTCTATAATCATCATTTTTGGTATCATTCGTTTAACTCGGTTAGTTTACCTTGGTTGATTGATTATTCCTGTATTAATTATAATGGTTAAGGGCTAATACCCTTGGGTATTAGCCATGACTATGAAGATTTAAATGTTTGGTTTGTTTATATCGACTACTTAATTTATCGTTGGTTGTTGATTATGTTTATCAATTTATACTTGTTTATGTGCTTAAGTATGCGACCTATCATTCAACTGGATCTAGGAATGCAAAATATCTCGCTAGCTAGATGCCGGGATGGCTCTCCATATCCGCAATTTATATATCTAAAGCAATAGGATCACAAATATTGACCTATCTTTACCAATCGCTTAAGGGAATAAGTTATTCTAGTAGGTGACCTAGTATAGCGTTCTTCTTCCTTTGGTAAAGACTCGGACAGTAGACTACTAGTATATAAAGAGCCGTTAAGCAGTAAGTGGGTAAAGTCTCAATGAGCTAGGGTTTAATAAGATCACCATTATTAATCTCCTAAGATAGATTATAATCAGCAAATAGGATGCTTTATGCAGATGCATTTAATTATGACAGAATTCTACGTGTCTAGGTTTTATGAAGAAGTAACGCTTAAATCTTGGAATGATATGCCGCCTCGAAATAAGCACTCATTGCACTAAAATAAACAAACCAGCGTTTTAATTGGATTAATCATGGTTAATACAGTTTTCTTATAATTAGCTAGACCGCTCTTCTATCTTTTGATTATCTTCTTGCGTGTGTTATTGTGTTTTAAATTGATTTAAGTCACCACCAAATTTGTGCCAGTCTCTCAGACTGAATACCCCCTTTATTCGTTAGAACTAGGTTTAGTGTAGGTTTAACATAGATTAGAATTAACATAGTTAAATTTAACTTAATTTAGTTAACCAAGATATTGATAGAACTATAAGATTAACGCTCTCACTCTTAGTGATCGACACCCTACGTACCAATGAAGCTACATCTGATCGGGTACACTGCGCGTTAGAGTGTTGTTTTTAGGTATAGTCGGCAAAATATAATTGTAAAACTTGATCAATAAAATTACAACCTACACGTCACAACACAATTAAGTTTTTGGCGTCGCTGCCATATAGTGAAGTTGTTTAATCTTTATTTTTATTTAATATTTTGGTTTTAACCGTAGATTAATTTAACCTTAGATTAACTTAACCCCTAAAATTAGTGTAATTTAGATTAGTGTAAAATTCTGTATATTTGTTTATTATTGTTTGCTTGTGTATATGTTTGTTTTGTTTGTGTGTTTGTTTTGTGTGCTTTATTATTTTATATATACTATTCTAGTCGATAACCTGATACGGGGTATTCACTCTAATTGAATACAGCGTATCTAACTTTCTTAACCAATACAGCGTATTCGTTCAACAGACTGATACGGCGTATTTAAATCAATTGAATATGGCGTATCGATCACCTGATATAACAACATAAACATATTCTTCGTATTTGATTTTCGTGCTTGATTTTCTGTAATTTTCTTTCCTCAAGCATACCCAACCGATTGTTTATCCTCTGTTTCAGGTAATGCATGACAAGGAGTTCGAACAAATATCTCATTCAACCTTTTGAAAACCATAAACGAGTGTTTCGATCATCGAGGAAGCTCTCCAAGACATGGTGTAACACCCCCAAATAGGGTCGCAGCGGAATATGGGTCTGAGAGTGTTACATCCTAGATCAATAGCACAAGATATGAGAACGACCTCTATGTAACATTCCATATTTTCAGGTCATTTACGACGTCATCTATTTTGCTAATCATTTTTTTTCTCTCGTACGCGTTTACTTTTAATTTTAATAGTTAAGTTAAATCGCGTAAATTAAGAATCACCAATCAACGTAAACGGACACCAAACAAATTAAAGTTTACGTCAAGCCATCATTATATTATTATTATGAAAGTAATAATCAACTTATTATGTTTTATTTTTATCGGTTACGTAAAACGTTTACGTTTCGCGATAAATTACGTTTAGGCATACCCGGAAGCACCAAAATTTTTCTACGCTTCAACAAATACCCACTTTTATACCCAATACATAAAAATCACAAAAATATATCATGTATATGTACCTATGGCCTGATATGGACTCAAAATTTCAAAGAAATATCAACAAGATATCTACAAAACACATTCCTTGTTTTCATGGGATAACCTCCCCTTTTAGGAACCAAAGACCAAAGACCAAAGACTAAGACTTTCCCTAAAACCCTCTAAGTGTTCCTTGGACTAGTCATGGCCTATATAATGCCTAAGCATTGGAAGTAAACACACATACTCTCATTTACAAAGTGAAACAAAGCAAAACACTCTCCCTTTCCCTCTCTCTAACCCACGGCATCAAACACCCCATTTAACAAATCCATAGCTTGATTTTCTAAGATCATACAAGCATACACACATCCTTCCTATGATAACCTAAGGTGTTTTCAAGGGTTGGTTAAGCATTTGCAAGATTTAATCGAGTTATTGCAAGATTAGGGTTTCTATTGGAAAACTAAGATTTCAAGAGTGCAAGCTTGGGTTTTATATCTAAACAAGGGTTTAGATACTTTAGTTCATCATCATACATCACTATAAGGTTATCTAAAAACCTTTATGTCTTTACTTTTATTATCTTTATGTGTTTACATGTTCTATATAACTAAATCACCATTTAGGGTTTTAAACATGTTAAATGGATAACTTACTTGTGATTATGATTTTTAACACTTTTTCATATATAGTGGATAGGTAATATCACATGGGTAAAACAAAATAAATGATATTTTAAGTACGTTAACATGTTAGTTTAGGTTGGATAATGTTATAAGTATAAACTAAAAAAGTGATTAAAATTAATTAAAGAAAGTTTATGATTTCATGTAAGATTAAAGGCAATTGTGGCTGTTTATAATTCATGTTTTAGTAGACAATTAAGGTTGTATAACATTTTATAAAGAATAATACACCCTCATGAGGATCTAAAATGGTAAGAATCTCAAAAAAAACCGATTTATAACAAAAAAGATACGACGATTTCAAGTTTACGTTAATACCGGGTTTTATAAAAAGTTACTGTTCATCAGGGACTTTTATTTTTGAAAACATCATTTATATGATAGAATTTTTAAAAACAAAGACGTGCTCGAAAGAATCGCTAAAAACGGAGCTATAACGAATAAGATACGACATTTACGAGTTTTCGACAACTAAAACGATAAAAATAAACTTAGGGTCTGTTGTCTGAACCGTAAAAATTACTGTTCACGCACGTAAGTATCCCAATTTTAAAATGTCAAATATTGATAACGCGTCCTTAATACGAAAGCGTGGGACAAGACACGTCAAAATCGGGCTTAAACGCAAAGTACGCCAGATGTACTAAAACGGTAATTATTAAACGATTTACTTATTAAACACAATTTTTACAAAACAATTTAGATGTGATTGAAACTATAAAGACATATAATGTGGTAATTAAGCAAAGTGCTATATTACCAGGCAGTGATTCATAAATGAGGCTCTTCGGGTGGCGTATCGACGAGATGTTGGATTTACGATTTAAAGTGTCCTATCTCCTCATACACGTTCACTACACACCCCAAAATTAGATAGCCCTAACGATAAATGATGAGCAATACGACCTAAAATAATCAAAGTGTTTTAGTAACTTATTACGGACCCCTAAAAAAAAATATTGATTATGTTGCCTTCGATTCCTTCTCTTGACCGCATTTTCTATTGTGAATACATGTTGATTTACCAATCACAACTAAGAGGTGAGTTCATAGCCCCCTTTTTTACTACACGTGATAGGGTTTTTTACAAAATATACGGGGTAATTACATGCTTATTTTACTATAAGACACAATGTTTTCTAAGTGTTTTTCAAAAGTTTTTACAAAGTGTATGCTATCCAGATTACTGCCTGAATAATTATTGCTAAGGTTACCTTATTGCCGTGAAGTCCCTATTTATCCATGAAACCGTATAATGCTATTGTAGTGTGCGCGAGTGTTGTGGTATAATCTATCGGGATTTACAATCCCCACCTTTCTTGGGTCACTAGTTGATCAAGAGCATTAACATAGAGAGTGTGTTAGGTATTGTTGGCAAGCTCCTATATTCTGATAGGGCACAAATCTAGTTAAGCTTCGGTGTCATGAGCTTAGTGCAATAATAAACGTTTTGGACTACTGAATAGTTTCAGAGGTCTAACAAATACTCGATCTTGTGTCCACCCTTTTTAACCGATAGAAAAAAAAAAAAAAAAACCCCCCTTAAAAAAAAAAAAATGGGGATTTCACTCAACCTTTTGTGTTGACTTTTTAAAGCATTTAATTTTCAGGTCCTAAGGTATGAAAAATTTATAGGCCGAGTCGGATATCAATGAAGACGATCTGTGTTTTATCTAAAGACTATGCAACTTTTCATTATCTTTAAAAACTAAGTCATCTTTTGTATATGAATCTTTTGTTTAATAAATAGGTACTTGAAATGTTTAATAACTTTTACAACATATGGGGACCTAATGTATGAAACTCTGAGATTTTTGCTACGGCATCGAATGAAATCTTATCTGAAAACGTCCATTTAAAAGGTCGTTACCATAATCTTGCATGTCGTACATATGACGTAGCAAGACCCCAATGTTACCATTACCGCTGCTAACCAAAATGAGTTCCAGTTTGAGGTGTTACACTATATAGGAGTCGTTTTGAAAATGATACATATTGGATTAAATAAATTGTTTGTACAAAAGCCCAAAGCCGTAACTTGGTACATACGACCTTGAAATGTGTAAATTTTAATACAAAGCAAATACTTACCAAAATGTAATGCACTTAAAATCTTTATAATAAGTGACTCGAAAATGATGAACACCAATGTTAACCTTGTTCTTGTCCATATTGACCCTGAGAAAAATAAGCTTTAAAAAAACGTCAACATAAAGTTGGTGTATTCATGAGGTTTAATTAATGTATAAAGTGAGGACCCAGCAAAATTACCAAGTTGTAAGACATTAACACTTACAATATCTCAAAAAATTAATTACGAAATGCAATAATCTCATGACTCTGAAGCTACAACATATATGATGGCAATTTAATTGCAAATAATGGTGCCCGTATAGATGTTCACCTAGCAACATCCAATTGTTTCCGACATGGTATACATTTCGTCGTTTCGGTACCCTACCGAATCCGACACAAGTGAGCGCTACTACACGGACAGGGATGTCAATCCCAAATAGATCTATTCATAACATTCGCGCTTACAATCCAGTAATTAACAGTTCATGATTCATGGGCAATAGTGGGTTATAGCTACTTAGGCAAACCCGTAATTTTATTTAAAGTGTACTTGCCTCCAATTGTAAAACAATGCATGTTTCTCACCTTAAAGTTGTAAATCAATGGAATTACATAAAAGCGGGGCTATGAACTCACCTCAAGTGAATGATTGATTATCTAAATCAAATAAGTTAATCGTCTCGCAAAATCCGAGTGCAACCTAGTTAATTATAGGTCGTATAAATATCGTGCATTTAATGTAAATACAATATCACAAGTTATATAGTTACACCACTACCTAATAGTTTTTGTTTAATTTAAAATGTCAAAACAATATTTAAATTGTACTTTGTTAAATAAAGGTATATGTATTTGTACTTGTAAAATAAAGGCTATCTTTGTCCAACAATTTATTATTCGATAATAATACTTGATTTAATATTCTTATTGATTATATAATGATATTATATAAATAGTTTAATTGATTTTATAAAAAATAGTGTACAAAAGTAAAAATAGTGCACAAGGTTTTATAAATTTCATATATTTATCGTTTTATACGTTCCTTATACCCACGGTTTTGTATTAAGAAAATCTATCAAAATATTACATTTATAATATTTTAGTTACTGATGAACAGTAACTTTTACTGTTTCTGTAAAATTATATAAAACTACTTTTATATAATTAATTGTTGTAACCTCGTAAAAATCATAACTCATTCGTTTTAACTCCGTTTCGCTTGTTCTTTATATGTATGGAATCGTATTTGAGAAATCTAGCAAAATTTTACACTTATAACATTCATATAAACTGTTATGAACAGTAACAATGGGTTGAAATTTATAAAACCACTTTTTATAAATTTATTTATTGAAATCGTATAAAATTTATATCTTCTCCATTTAATTCCGTTTTTAGTGATCCTTATATGATGCTTACGATCCTTATAATATGTACTATTTTATAAAAATACTTCCACAATTTATTAAATTTCGAATTCCAACAGTAGCATTAAAAAACAGTCCCTTTATTATATAATTTATAAACTAGTTTTTATAAATCTATTACTTGATTAAATTTGTACAAGTCCTCTACAATACTTTATACCACAAGTCTTATATATTTTGAGTCCTCATGTTCATGTCCATAATGATTGTCCAAGTATCAAGTCCTCATGCTAATTGTATATAACTTTTGTAATTTAACTTTTAACAAATTAATTTATAAACTAAACTTATAAATTAACCAACAATTATATAAAGTATTTTTCTTGAGTTCTATCATATTTTTAAGATTATTTCAACATATAAATAAATAAATTTGAACCATAAACATACCCATTTATATTTTGTAAATCCATAAAATAACTCTAGGTGGTGATTAACATAATAACTAGTATATAAATTATGAAATAAATACTTTGAAGAGATTAAGGTTTATAGAAGACCTTAATATGATGAGTGGAAATGATACCAACAATCAAACCCTAAGTATTAACCCTAAATACTTTATATAAAACCCTAACTTCACCAAGAAACTAAATCTTCTACTTGAACAAACCTTTATAAACACCCAACCAAGCTTCCAATACTCTTTGTAACACCTTAGATATGCCTAATATCAACCCGTATTTGCTTGTATCTTTGTAGAAATAAAAAATTATGTAAACCCTAAGTATAAAAAGTGAGTCGTAGGTTTTGTGTTTGTTGAGAGAGTTGAGAGTGTTTTGATTACTTGCAAAATGAAAGAGAGTAATAAGCTTTCGATGACTTGCCTTTTATAGCAACTAGAAGTGTTGAAACAACCTTAAAATAAACCATGGATGAGTGGTGGTATTAGGACAAGTTTGTAAGAGATTGTAAGAGCTCTCCTCCTCCTTAGGAGGAGGGAACGGATAGGGGGTTTAAGGTACCTTTGATGTGCCAATTTCTAGATACATGGGATATGTGGTACATATGTGTAAGGTTATGACTAGGAAAGGTAATACTAGTGGGGATTTAAGGATTTAATTTGGTGTGTAACGCTTATATCCGACCATAGTAGTGTAGTGGTATAGGAATGATTTAATTTTTGTGTATTGGGTATAAAAGTGGGTATTTGTTTAAGTATAGATAGGTATTGGTGCTTTCGGGTATGCCTAAATGTATTTTATTGCAAAACGTAAACGCTTTACGTAACCAATAAAAATAAAATATGAAAAGTTATAAATTATACTCATAATAATTATATAACACTTGCTTGACGTAAACTTTTACTTGTTTGATGTCTGTTTATATTGAATGTTGATTTTTAGTTTACGCGATTTAACTAAACGATGAAAATTAAAAGCAAACGCGTAAAAGCCTAAAAAATAAATAATGACAAGTATTGAGTCGGGAAATGACATGAAATAATGGATTGTTACAGTCTTCCCTCGTTAAAGGAGCCTTGTCCGCAAGGACCAAGATGCGGCACTTGTTGAGGGTGCGGTTTTTGTGAAGAGATGCGGATACTTCTTTCGGAATTGATCTTCACGTTCCTATGTGAACTCAGGACCTCTCCTAGAGTTTTATCGAACCTTGATAATAGGAATGCGGCTTTGCTTTAACAACTTGATTTCACGATCCATAATCTCCAATGGTTCTTCAACGAAGTGAAGTTTATCATCATTGTGTATTTTATCTAACGGAATTGCCAACGGCTCGTCGGATAAACATTTCTTCAAATTGGATACATAAAATGTGCTATGAACCCTGCTTAGTTGTTGAGGAACTTTGATTATGTAAGCAACGGTTCCTATTTTGGCTAACACCTTGAAAGGTCCAATATACCTCGGGTTCAACTTCCCCCGTTTGCCAAAATGGATAACCCTTTCCAAGGTGATACCTTTAACATGACTCGGTCACCAACTTGAAATTCTAAAGGCTTACACCTCACATCAGCGTAGCTCTTCTGGCAATCACGGGCAGCTTGAATTCTTTGCTTGATTTGAACAATCTTCTCGGTTGTCTCGTGAATAAGTTTTGGATCGGTGAGCTGAGCATCTCCGACCTCGGCCCAACAAACAGGTGATCGACACTTCCGACCATAAAATGCCTCGAATGGGGTAAGTGCCTTTCCCAACCATTCCTAAAGTCTATCACGTAAGCGCGTAACATATCTTCTAGTGTCTGAATGGTTCTTTCGCTTTGTCTATCGGTCTGCGGATGGTAAGCAGTACTCATGTCCAAACGAGTACCTAAAGCCTTTTGGAATGCCCTTCAGAAATTTGAGGTAAATCTACCGTCACGGTAACAAATGGTTGAGACTGGTATCCCATGTCTCGTGACTAATTCTTTCATGTATAGTCTTGCCAATTTGTCTATTGGGACATTTTCCCTCATCGATAAAAAGTGTGCAAACTTAGTAAGACGGTCTACAATTACCCAAATGGTATCATAACCACTTGACGTCCTTGGGAGCTTGGTGACAAAATCCATAGTGATATCGGCTTTCATGTTGGGCCACCAATATAATTTCTTCATGTCCTGGTACATCTTGTCAGATAGGTCACCATAGCACGACAACCAACTTCTATTATTCAAACACAACGTTTCATCAGCACGCGGCTCCAACTTTTCCTTCCTGGGGTTGTCTGATTCTCTTAAATTTTCAATCAACATACCTCCCACATCTTCAGCACTAAGGTTTTCTAGTTTTCTTGCCTCAATCTGAGCTTCTAAGATTTGCTTGGGAAGATCCAAGCCAATAGTCATCACTAAGGCTCGAACCCGTAATGGCTTACTTCGTTCCTTTCTGCTTAAAGTGTCAGCCACTACATTTGCTTTTCCCGGGTGATAACGAATCTCACAATCGTAATCACTAAGCAACTCCAACCAACGATGTTGACTCATGTTCAATTCCTTCTGATCAAGGATGTGTTGCAAACTTTTGTGATCAGTGAACACGGTACACTTCGTTCCATACATATAGAACCTCCAAATCTTTAGAGCGAACACTACTGCTCCTAACTCCAGATCACGAGTCATGTAATTCTTCTCATGGATCTTCAACTGACGTGATGCATAAGCAATCACCTTCTCGTTCTGCATTAACACAACACCTAATCACTTATACGAAGCATCACAATAAACAATAAAGTTCTCGGCTCCTTCAGGTAAAGCCAAGATAGGTGCACTGCACAACTTCTCTTTCAACAGTTGGAAAACTGCTTCTTGTTTGTCACCCTAATCAAACTTGACCTTCTTCTGAGTTAGCTTAGTCATTGATTTGGCGATCTTTGAGAATCCTTCAATGAATCTTTGGTAATAACCGGCAAGACCTAAAAATTAATGGATCTCCGTTGGTGACTTAGGAGATGCCCAATCTTTAATTGACTCGATCTTGGCGGGATCCACGTGAATGCCCTTACTTTCAATCACGTGTCCGAGGAACTGTACTTTTGGAATCCAAAATTCACACTTAGAAAATTTTGCATACAACTCCTCCTTCTTAAGCAATTCCAAGATTAACTTGAGTTGCTCTTCGTGCTCTTGCTTGCTCTTCGAATATATCAGAATATCGTCAATAAAGACAATCATGAATTTGTCCAGATAAGGTTTGCACACCCGATTCATGAGGTCCATAAATACATCTGGTGCGTTAGTCAAACCAAACTACATAACTTGAACTTCATAATGTTCATGTTTTGAATGCGGTCTTCGGGATGTCTTCTTCACGAACCCTTAGCTGATGATAACCCAACCTCAGGTCGATCTTCGAGTAGACACTCGACCCTTGAAGTTGATCGAACAAATCATCAATCCTTGGTAACAGATAACGGTTCTTCACCGTTAGTTTATTTATTTCTCGTTAATCGATGCACATCTGGAATGATCCATCCTTCTTCTTGACAAACAAGACTGGAGCTCCTCAAGGTGAGGAACCGGATCTTATAAAGCCTTTGTCAAAAAGTTCCTGCAGTTGATCCGACAATTCTTTCATCTCGGACAGAGCCAACTGATAAGGCGCCCGTGCTACAGGTGCAACACCAGATACTAAATCGATTTGAAATTCTACTTGTCGGGTTGGTGGGATACCCGGCAAGTCCTCGGGAAATATTTCAGGGAAATCTCGAACAATAGGTACATCCTCAAGTCGCTTCTCCTCCGACTTGTCTTCAGCCTTCTTTGCGGTAACATGTGCCAAAAAGACATGACATCCTTTCAGTAAATACTTTTGCGTTTTGGTGCACGAGATGATATTTAATCGAGACTCGTGCTCGTTGCTACTTCCGTCACCACGAACAATTAAGGTTTCATTTCCAAAGGGGATACGAACGATATTCTCGTCACAGACGATTACAACATGATATTTTGATAACCAGTCCATGCCAATTATGACGTCAAAACTACCATCTCTACGGGCATTAAGTCGATGTTGAATGGATGATTCAGAAAATTCAAAGTGCAACCCCATATAAGTGTATGAACCCAAATTATTCTACCGTCAGCTAACTGGACGTCATAACCATGGTCTAGTGTAGTTGGGATGATATCAATCAAAGAACTAATGCAGTAGACACGAAACTCCTATCGGCAACAGTATCAAATAAAATCGAAGCATAACGGTTGTTTAGGAGGAACATACCCGTGACAACATTGGAGTTCGGGTGTGTCCCTGCAGTGCCCACACTATAAGCTCTTGCCACAATATTACCATTTCCAGCCTGATTTCCCTGATTCTTGTTCCTTAACTTCGGGCAATTATTCTTGAAATGACCCTGAGCTCTACACTCAAAGCAAGTGAGAACTCTTTGATTTGCCCATTGGGCTCTCTGGTTGTTGTTGGTAGCAGCAGGCTAGCTTCTACAGTCCCGGGCTGAATGGCTAGTCCTCTTGCAGTTGATGCACTAAGGGAGAACACTGCCCGTCATGGT